>PVKM010053001.1:0-10120 GCA_004027735.1 Carollia perspicillata
GAGAGAGAGAGAGCGTGAGCACGAGCGCACTGATGAGAGAGAAACACTGACCAGCTGCCTCCTGTATGTGCCCTGCCTGGGGACAGAACTGGCAACCCAGGTACATGTTCTGACTGGGAATTGAATCAGCAAGTCTTTGGTGTACAGGACAATGCTCCAACTAACTGAGCCACCTGGCCAGGGTGGACTGGAATAACTATAGTTAAGATATCTATACTACCCAAACCAATCTATAGATTCAATGCGATCCTTATAAAAATTCCAAAGGCATTTTTTCAAGTAGAAAAAGCAATCCTAAAATCTTTATGGAAACACAAAAGACCCCAACTAGCCAAAGCAATCTTAAGAAAGAACAACAAATCTGGAGGCATCATGCCCCCTGATTTCAAACTACATTACAAAGCTATAGTTATCAAAACAGTATGGTATTGACATAAAAATAGGCAGATCAACAGAATAGAATAGAGAGCCCAGAAATAAATGCATGTGTATAAGGGCAATTAATTTATGACAAAGGAGACAAGAATATATGATAGGGAAAGGATAGTCTCTTCAATAAATGGTGTTGCAAAAACCAGATAGCAAAGGAATGCAAACTGGAATGTAAAGGAATTAAACTGGACTAATACCTTACACCATATGCAAAAATTAACTGAACATGATTAAAGATTTGAACGCAAGACCTGAAACCATAAAACTCCTAGAATACAACATAAGTGGTAAGCTCCTTCGTATTGGTCTTGACAATGATTTTCTATATCTGACTCCAAAAGCAAAGGCAATAAAAGCAGAAATAAAGAAGTGGGACTATATCAAACTGAAATGCTTCTGCACAGCAAAGGAAATCATCAACAAAATGACAAGGCAACCTACTGAATGGGAGAAAATATTTGCAAGTCATATAGGTGATAAAGGATTCATGTCTAAAATATAAAAGAACTCATACAATTCAATCAAAGAAACAAAATCTGACTTAAAAATGGGCAGAAATGTTCTGGCAGGATGGCTGTTGGTTGGAGCATCACCCTGTACATCAATATGTTGGAGGTTCAATCCCTGGTTGGGTCAGGGTGCGTATGAGAGGCAACTGAAGGATGTTTTCCCCTTTTCTTTCTTTCCCTTTCTCTCTTTCTAAAAATCAATAAACATATCCTCTGGTAAGGATTAAAAAAATTAAAAATAAAAGTGGGCAGAGGATCTGAACAAACATTTTTCTAAAGAAGATATAAAGATAGTCAACAAGTACATGAAAAGATGTTCAACATCACTAATTGTCAAGGAAGTCAAAACCACAATAAGGTAATACCTCACACCTGTTAGAACAGCTATCATCAAAAAACCCAGAAATAACAAATACTGTTGAGGATATGGAGAAGAGAACCCTTGTGCAGTCTTGGTAGGGATGTAAATTGGTGGAAAACTATGGAAAACAGTATGGAGGTTCCCCAAAAACTTAAAAATAGGACTAACTATGACATGACTCAGCAATTCCACTTCTGGGTATTTGTCTAAAGAAAACACTAATTCAAAAAATATATGCACCTCATGTTCACTGCAGCATTATTTACAACAGCCAAGATATGGAAACAACCTAGTGTCCATCGATGGATGGATGAATGGATAAAGATATGGTAACCTCTGACCTCCGTGGATGCAGACTTTGTTTGGCTTCACAGCAAAGCTCAAAGCTGCTCTACCAAGCACATCTGATCAGCAGCCCCTCCCCTGGCCCACTGCACAGCAGTGACACGACTCCTGCCCCCCTCCGCAGGACACACGAGGCAAGTCTGCAGAGCTACCCTGTATATGCAGGCGGGGTCTGGACTTACAGTGTGAGCATTGTTGATCTTCTTCACGTCCCACTGGCCCTCCCCGGTGTATGTCAGCAAGGAGATGGCCCCATCGGAGCTCCCACAGGCGAGAATTAGGCCATAGTCATGGGGCGCCCAGCATACGGAGTTTACTACAGGAAGGAGGGAGGCACAGTGAGCAAACTTTGATTGTCTACATTTATCATTTTACTAAATCTCTAAGTAAATTTGCATGGATCACCATGGGCAATTTGTAACTTTGTCAATTAAAGAGATTTAAAAAAAAACACAATCTACTAGCATCATCTTTTCCTAAATTAATGTCTATCTTAACAAAAGATAAGCTGGACAATAGTCTGAGAATACAGGCTAGCACTTAAAATAAATAAAATTTAAAAAATTCATTGTCTTTGCTTTTCTCATTTTGCTTTGGACTGGCTTTAGGTCTTAGAGCCTTATCTCCCCTCTGGACCACTAGTGCAAAAGCCAACCCAAACCCAGGGGATAACCAAGAAGCATCACAAGGGGAAGAGAACCAGAGCATTAGCCAGGATGGGGGCCTTTCTTGCTCACCCAAGGGCCCCCCTCCCACCTTGTCCTGCCACACTGTACCAGAGGAGTCATGTCCTGTGTGCTCGTGTGTCTTCTCCCAGGTGCCGTTTTCCTCTTTCCAGATAATGACTTTCCGGTCATAGGAGCAGGATGCCAGGATGTTGCCGTACATGGGGTGGGCCCAGGCCACTTGCCACACAGGTCCCTCATGACTGCAAGGGGAGGGGTCAGAGGTTACTCAGATGGGTGAGAGGAACCCAGTGTTCTGCCAGCCGCCGCTTTGGACAGAACTAAATGGCTTCCTTGGTAGGCAGAGACAATGTGTCAGGACAGAACTGCCTACGAATTTCAAAAGGGAGAGCCATACACTATCACTGCCACAAGGGACCTTCACTGAGCAGTGAGAACCTTGAGGCCCAGAGGTCAGAGAGGCTTTCAAAGCAAGTCAGGACTATAAATTAGCCTTTCTGAACCAACCTGGCAGAACCCTCACCCAACCCAGACCGCAGCCAGCACCACTGACACCTGCTGTCTTCAGCAGAGTCACTGATCAATCGAGGTGTTGACTCACAAGTGCTCAGGAAGTATCTGCAGAATGAGTCGTTATTTATCCTTCCAAATGGTCAACTTCTTTAGGTGGCAGTATCTGTTTCGTTTTGATATTTTCCACTACTTTAAAAAAGATTTTTTAAAAAAATTTTACTTATTTATTTTTAGACAGAGGGGAAGGGAGGGAGAGAAACATCAATGTGTGGTTGCCTCTCACACACCCACCCACTGGGGACCTGGCCTGCAACCCAGGCATGTGCCCTGATTGGGAATTGAACCAGTGACCCTTTGGTCCGTAAACTGGGGCTCAATCCACTGAGCTATACCAGCCAGGGCTCTGCTACTCTTTTAATCTGCTCAAAAGGCATGTCTCTCTCTTATCTGCTGCTCTTTGGGTGTTCACATGTTAAGTATCGTCTGAGCATGTACTCTGTGCTGGGCTTGGTACTGGGCTTGTCTCTTGGTCCAGGGAAGGGTGGGCACCAGCACACAAGAGGTAGCTTGAAACTTCGCAAACCACTTTTGACATGTTCGATCAGTCACAGCACCTTCTCCGTACACTGCATTAATTCTTTTCTTTTTGCATTTCAGTTGCATTTTTACCTTTTCTGAAATAATAAACCATAATATGCTAAAAATGTTGCATTTTCTTCCATTTTCAATATTAAAATGGCTATACAAAAATCCACCAATTTTGATAAGGTTTTTAAAATGCATGCTGGTATGACAGCTGTCATAATAGAGTCTAAGAAAATTGCTTCAAATGAAGACAACTGAGTGCTATGGAGAAAAACCAACTTGGTGGCCAACCCAGTGTTTGTGATGACTCACGTAAAGACCCCGTGTGGTACAAGGGAAAAACACTCAATGCCCCTCAGCTGTTATTGCCATCCTTGTTTATTCCTTTATCCCAAAGCTGTGGGCAGTTCCCACCTCCCTCTGGTTGGGACAACAGCACACGCCCAGTCCTTACAAAGGAGCTGCTAACGAAACTCTCAGTAGACTCATGTACCGAACTGAGCATGGATTTAACCAGGGTAGAAAAGAATGGGGGTGTGAATTTATCCCTCCAATATTTCACATCTTTCGAGCATAAAGAAGAAACAGAGCAGAAAGGACTGAGTGAAGGCAGATGTAACCCCTCCGCTGGAGCTGGCAGCCTGGCCACCCCAGCAGCTCTCTGCTCAGCCAGGGGCTGCCGCACAGGCAAAGTGGCATTTGGCTCCTCAGTCATGTGATTCTGGACGCTCTGGAAGAAGGGAATGTCTTCCCTAATGGGGAAGGCTATGGTCTCAACATTATTGCACTGGAGTGACACTTAGATCATGCTGATAAAACATGGGGCAAAAAAAGAAAGGAAGATTCTAACTTTCCAAAGTAGCAGTAGCACTGATGGCTCGCTGTGACAGGCTCTACCTGGGAGAAAGCAGCATCAGCCCATTTTGAGGGTGAGCAGGTAAAGGCTCCCAGAGACAAACTGACTCCCTGGTCCAAGATTTTCTAGTGGGCATTTGGGCGGCAGAGCTGGGATTTACTCCTGGATCCATCAGCCCCAGATGTCTACTGAGGGCTGCAGGTTAGCTGGGACCTGGGCGTCCTCTCTGCTGACTGCATTGTGGGGCTGCTCTGATTTGGCTCTCAAGGCTCTCCTGCCATGCGTGGAAAGCCCAATCATTCCCCGAGACCATGCCCAGGGCTGGCTGCACTCACCCTCTGAGGTCTGCAATGAGGAACTGCCCTCCGTTGCGAACATCGAAGATTTTGACAGACCGGTCTGACGAGCAGGTCGCCAGGCGGGTGCCATAGTAGTCCATCTGGGCGTCGTGCTGCAAAGGGAGGACTGCTGAGGAAGCCTGCGGTGGGGCGGGCTGGCGCAGCCACCAGGGCAGATGGTCCAGTCTGGGCCAGAATCTACCTGAAATTAACCTAACCTCAAAAAACCATCACTATCAGCCAGGAAGCTGGCATGCCAACATTCTCTGACACGTAACAGCTTTCTGAAGGGGACAAGACAAACCATACCCAGCTACTTTTAGACCCTTTACACACATGGGGAAGTCCTTTCCCATCCTGTTCTCCAGGGTGGCTATGGGAGAAAAAAAGCTGGCCTAGCCTCCCCGTTCTTCCTCAGGCACTGCCCCCTCCCCACCCCGTGTTCTGAGGTTCTGTGGGCTACTGGGAATGACACCTGGAGCAGGCTGCTGACTGCCTGTGGGCCCCAATCTGGCCCTCCATGATGCGCATCTGGCCTTGTCATAGGTTTCCATTCAGACTCGGGGCTCCTTCCTCCACCCACAGCCCTAGATCCTTTGTGGACCTCCTTCCTAGTAGCATGCCTAGCACCCCAGACTGTCCACACATGCTCTAAATGTTGCTGGCCCCACCCCTGGTAAATTGACTTCTGCAATGCTGACTGGCCTCTGCCTACAGCTCCGTGTCCATCTGGGGTGATGGCTCCTCTGAGCCACTTTGCCTGCTGTCCTGCTCTTTGCTGGCCCTGCCTATCCCTACAGATGGCACTTTCTTCACCTATCCCACCTTGGGGGTTCAAGAACTATTAGTTGTCACTTTTATGGTCACCAGGAGCAATTATACCCTTTCAATGGAAGCAATCACTCCATCTGCTTCAAAAATTCCTTTCTCATCTCATGCAGAGACCTAAGAAAAATATCCCAATTCTTTGAAAGTTAATCTTCTCTACTATTCCTGGTCTTGGCTTCTTGGAAGGCAGTGCCTACAGAGTTAGAGCTCTGTAAATGTGCTTCTGAAGCACTTCTACAGAGTGGTATCACACACCTAGGGAGGAAGTAGGGCACCGTACCTAACAGATTTAATTCCTGTCTCCTCAACTTATCTGTTGTGCATCCTTGGAAAAGTGACTCAGTTCTCTTGAACCTCAGTTTCCTTATCTTAAAATGGGGCTACCGATGGCTTCTGCTTCAAGGGTTGTTATGAAGGTTAAACGAGGTAATGAATGAAGAGTACTTAGTATGCGATCTGACAGTTAGCATGCAGATATTAGTCATTATTATTTTGCCTTGTCTGCTCCTCAAATTGAACCCACACAAGTAGGTAGCACGTCCACTATCTCTCCCATTTTAGCTATGAGGACATCAAGGCTGACTCAGAAGAGTCCAGAGGTTGGCTAAGGAGTCTCAGATGGGCTCTTCTCACCCATGATGCCACACTCTCTCCAAGGAGGTGTGACCTTACAGTGAGACCACTTGTGGCTGCATCCAGGGAACCTATACAACTGTGACCAGACAACCTCTCAGAAGCCCCAGAGCACTGGTGGTCAGGAACCCTGACACGAAAGGGTATAAGCTGACTGACCTGGGTCTTGTTCAAAGACTGCCTGGACTGCTTGGCCCTGGCATGAGGCTGTGGGAGACTTTAATCTCTGAACTTTCTCCTAAGCACTGTCCTTTTATACTGAGCCCTGTGTTTGCCTCTCAGGAAACACCCCAAATTAATGACTTCTGGTCCAAAGGGCCTTGCCTGGCATCTCTGTCTGTGGTGGTTCTACTCAGCTCTGTCTTGGGCTTTTGCCAAGCCTGCCACCTGCCTTCATACTGAGTCATCTTCCTACTCTCTCTTCTTTTAACCCCCTTTTCAATGGGGCTAAGAAGTGACAGCAGCAGGGAGACAGATGGGAAGACCACTGTGAAGCCTCTGAACCTGCTCAGCGTCCATCCCAGACCGGGTTACTTTGTTGGCCAGAAGACTGAAGGCCTTGAGCTACAAACCATTCCCAGGTTCCTCCCACCAGAGAGTGACTAGCCTGCCACAGCCCTGCTAACTCAGAGGGCAATCCTGGGAGACTGACTGTACCCCTGAGGCTACAGTCTGACAGGCAAAGGCTACAATGCCATACTGTATTCATGAATGCTTCCCTCCCACAGAAATGCCCACGTCCACAGCCAGCGAGGGGGAGCTAAAAGAATACTTACAATCATGTCCTCATGGGAGGTGTCCACAGTGTTAATTACTGACACCTAGAACCAAAGATATCACTGGTAAATGAACCAATGGCAGTTAGAATGCAGTCATCTTATTACATCCACTGATCATTTCTAAAGTTCTTGACTGCATTTCTCCATTCACTCAGTAAACATTCATTTGAAGTACCTTCTTTTTGCCAAGCATTGTGCAGGAACTGGAGATACAGACACAAGTAAGGGGTACTTCTTGCCCCTGAGAAGCTTGCACACAAGTAACCCTGACATGGCAAGATAAATACTTTCATAGTGGTTTACATGTGCCCTTAGCAGCCTAAGGGCCAGTGGTGATGGACACAAACTGGGACTTAGATAAGGAATCTGCCTGGCAGCGCAGGAAAAAAAGTACAGTCTGAGCAGAGGGCATAACAGGAGCAAAGAAGGGGGACGCGAACAGGGCTGGCTGCCTTTGAGAGGGAAGAGACACTCCGAGGGAGAATGACTGGTGCTCCCCCACTGGACGACAGAGCTTCCGATGTTCCAGGCCGTTTTCCGCATACTAAGGTTATTATCTTAGAGTTGGAGAATTTATTCAAGTGTCTCTTGAGGCTGCTCCCTGGTCCACAACCTGCGACAGATTCTAGACTCCCTGCTGGTTTCCAAGGTTGAGCAGCTGGTAGGTCTGGAATATAGCTGCAACAGACATCACCTTCACACCCATTCTCCAAGGTCCAGTCCAAGTTCTGGCCCCCTTCCTGAAGATTCCCAGGTCCTCCAACTGGGCTGTCCCCCTCTGAACATCTCCAGCATTAAACTCTATAACACTTTACATTGTTTCTTCTCCCAGCTAGAAGGCACGCTTCCCGGAGCCAGGGCCTGTGTTGTCTGCCTGTTGTGAATCCTCTCAAATCATGCAGCACAGTGCTTTGTAACCAGAAGTAATTCAGCGACTATTTGCTGAATGAATAAGTAAATGAAGAAAAATAAACAATTTTACTTTGCTCAACCACTCTTCTCTTAAAACTCATGGGATGGAGAAGGGCTGAAAAAGTTTCCATTTGGAACTGATATTTCTTACCATTTCCCCCATTTCATCTCTCCCCAGCACAAACTCTGCAGGTATAAAGTCTGACTTGACTTTTAGAAAGGTGGGCACTGGAAGAGGATGGCTGCACAGCCGTTTAAAAGGCACACGAGAAGTAAGCACAGGTTCTCTCATTGGACTCCAGCTTCCCTAAAAAGTGGGCCCCAAGGTCTGCAAAGGCAAGCAGGGAAGATAAAAAGAAGTCTTGTATGGGGGCCAAGCCAGCCAGGTTACTGAGGGCTTTCACGTGTGCACCGGGAAGGACGGAGGGCAGAGTTAATCAGAGTTGTCTGACAGACCAAGCAACTGAAGAAATCCAAAGGCGAGAAAGAACTTGCTGAAGCCACAGAGCTAGTTACAGGTGGAGCTGGGAAAAAAGCTCCACCTGCTAACTTCCAGCCCATAAAACACCCCACGCCATTAGGCTGACTGTCTAGAACATAAAGTAGTTACATGGAATTCCCTAAATCAATGGGTGAGGGCTAAATAAGCCAGGAAGAAGTTTACTGGCAGTTTCATACCACTCTCACCCAACAGCCAGAATGGTGAACCACATTTCTGGACGAGTTTGTTTTTTTTTTAAAGCTCCTTTTGAGAAAAGTCCTTCCTCCAGAGGACCTAAAGTTGTTTGTTTGGTTTTTGTTAAGTAGTAAGTGGCAGCCCTCAAAACACATTAGCTCAGGGGTGCCAAACTCATTTTCACCAGGGGCCACATCAACCTCGAGGTTGCTTTCAAAAGGCCGAATGAAATTTTAGGATTGTATAACTGTAACTACTCCTTAACAGTTAATGGAGAGCTCAGCGCTCGGGTAGAAACAAGGTGCCCAGTGGGATAAAACAAGGTGGAGGGCCTGATTCTGCCCGCAGACCTTGTGTTTGCTGCCTGTGTATTAGCTCTCTGGGATCAGTTATTGAGTTAAAAATTCATTTAGAATGAGATGCTTGTCAGAGCATAGGAGTCACCAGTTCTTAGCAGCTGAAGAATCAGGCTAAGAGATGAGGAGCTTAAAACCTAGCCCTCATGCAAAGCAAGAACTAAACCCAGTGTCCCGATATCTGGGTTCACCCAAGATTCCTCAGAACTCCATGCACACATATGTTCCTAAGAGCATTAGTTTACTGAACCCCCACTCTGTGCCAGGCTGAGAATAGATACTTTTCACCCCTTAGTTCTCCCGTTCAGTCATCACTCAGTAAGTGCGGGGTGAATATACACTGTGAAATCCTGATTTTAAAAAACTGACCCCATGCTCTCAGAGACTTCAGCTCATCCTTCTATCAGTCTCCTCAAGTGCGCATGATACCTGGGGGCCCTAGCCCCGGTCACTGTTCCACACACATCGTTAAAGAATGGTTTCGGGGGTTCGAATCTCAGGTCGTCACCTACCAGCTATGAGAGGCTTCCTTATTTGTAAAGTGTCGATAACAGCACCTACTTTACAGTAAGGGCTGTTAGCAGGCTGAGATTATGAATAATGCTTGGCATTTAGTAAGGCCTCAGGGTACAGTAGTGCCTACAATGTTCCTGGTTTTGTTTCCAATTGTTGGGAGAAAAGAAGGCAAGGAAAGTCCGAAAGGAGCGTCAAAGGCGCATTCCGCGGATTTCCCGGAGGTTCCGCGACCTCCCCCTGCAGAAAGGTGCCGAGAAGGCCAGAGGCCCCCAAACCCCGAAGCGGTGGAATGGAGCTGAACGGTCCCAGCGTGGGGCTTGAACCCTAGCGCGGTTGAGGAGCCCCGGACGGGTGCGACCATGGCCGGAACCCCTCTAAACGTCCGCAGTCCCAATACTCACCATGGTTGCAGCAGCGGCGGATCCTACTCTCGGACGTGGCAGCTGCGGGCGACGCCACTGAGAGCTCACTTCCGGGGCCGGGTTGGCCGGCCGGGCCGCAGCGCAGGAGCATCCGGGCAGCAACGGGCTCTTCTTGCACAAAGGTTCCGTGCCTATCAGGGACAGCGCCACGTCTGGGCCCTCACCCCTCCGTGAGGAGCGCGCGGCACCCAGAGTGGGGCTCTCGTTTCCAAGGCTTTTGGTATTTGAAGCCCTAGCCAGTCTTCTCGCTGGACCTACCTTCCTCCCCACCCCCCCAACCCCGCCCCCGCCCCCGCCCCCGCCCCCGCCCCGAGATCCCTACGTGAAAGGAAGGATTCCTAACTACAGCTTTACCCATTTCCCTGCGGTTCTG
>PVKM010053002.1:0-10121 GCA_004027735.1 Carollia perspicillata
TTAAGAGCAGTACAAATAAGGTGAGCGACATTATGAGACCAGTGGGCGTTGTTGCCCGTTCCCTCTGTGTTCAGGAAGGTCACCCTAGCAGCGGCGCACAGCGGGCGTCACGGCGGGACAGAGGCAGAGCGTTTTGCCGTGTTCCTGACGTGAGACGACGGGGCTGGGATTGAGGGAGTTGGAGAGGGGATGGCGAACAGAGGCAGCTGAGCGATAACCTGGTTTGTGCGAGTTTTAGTCACAATGACTGCATTTGCAAGCAGCCCTGAGAGTTCATAGCAGATTTTCATTTGTGATTTTGCTGAGACATCCTGATTGGTGTCTGTTGTGAAAATCATCTGCTAGTGAGGGTGATGGAGGCAAGGAGAAGATGATGCAGTCCCGGGAAAATGGTTTCTGAGACAGAAACTAGCTTTGGCTAAAGCGTGGAGGTCCGATTTTGCAGACTCAGATCCCCGGGGTGAGGTGGCCTCTGTGGGCACAGCTCTGTGTACTCTGCGGCGAGAGGGAGGGCCATTTGTTTTCATCCTCATCCGCTGTAGAGATTACTCAGCCAAGGAGAAGGAAAAGGTCAGGCAAAAATTGAAAAGGGAATGTAATAGCTCTATAAAGTGCTGTAGTCCTGGATTCATACAATCAGTGAGTATCTAAATCTCCCCTCCACCCCAGTTATAATTTATTTCATATTTTGCTCTTTCTCTTTTATTGTCCTTTTTTTTCTTATTGTTATTTCATATTTTGGACATAATTATATGGAAGTACAATTCCCAAAGTCTCCTATCCCTCCAGAATACTCAGTGTTTTCTATAGATTGATCGCATCAATATTAGCATCCTGGTTATGATATTATACTATACTTTTTCAGGGCATGGGTGCCCTGACTGGTGTAGCTCAGTGGGTTGAGCATCATCCCGCAAACCAAAAAGTCACTGGTTCGATTCCTGGTCAGGGCACATGCCCGGGTTGTGGGCCAGGTCCCCCCAGCTGGGGGTGTGCAAGATGCAACCAATTGATGTTTCTCTTGCACATCGATGTTTCTCTCCCTCTACTTCTCCCTTCCCTTCTCTCTAAAAATAAATAATCTTAAATATATATATTAGCATCAGGGAAAACTGGGTAAAGTGTACATGGACCTATTTTTTTACAACCACATGTGAGTCTACAATTATTTCAATAAAATTTTCAATGAAAAAAAAATAGAGAGCTCTCATATACCTTTCACCCATTTCCCCTTGATAGTAACGTCTTTCATAACTGTAGTACGATGATCCCAACTAAGAAGTTGGTACTTATACAACATGACAGACTTTTGGACTTCACCAGCTTTTCCACGAATGGCCCTTTCTGTTCCAGGATCCAGCCCAGATCCCGCATTGCACTTGGCCTCAATGTCATCCACTCTGCAGTAGAGTTTGGTCTTTCCTTTTCTTTCATGACATGGGTACTTTGGAAGAATACAATCCATTGCTTTGTAGAAGGTCCCTCAGTTTGGGTTTGTGTGGTGTTGCCTCACGTTTAGATTGAGTTAGTGCGTTTTGGGGAAGAACACAGAGGTGATGTGCCTTCTCAGTGCATTGTTATCAGAGGGCATGTGATGCTGATATGTTACTGGAGAGTGGGAGGAGGAGAAAGGATCTGACCCCAGCGACTTTGGAAAACAGTGTTTGGTTGGGAACTGTAACGCCAAAGCCAAAAGGAGCTGCACCCAAACACTGTCTTCTCGTTGGTAGATTTGTTGATGACAGTGGGGGCAGGGGAAGAGAGGAGGAGGAGTGTACGTCAGCAATTCTGAAATTCCCCCCTTTTTTTAAAATATTTTATTTATTTATTTATTTTTAGAGAGAGGGGAAAGGAAGGAGAAAGAATGGGAGAGAAACATCAATGTGTGGTTGCCTCTCATGTGTCCCCCACTGGGGACCCAGCCTGCAACCCAGGCATGTGCCCTGACTGGGAATCGAACCAGCGACCTTTTGCTTCACAGGCTCTGAAATTCCCTTTTATTTATCCTGGCTATTGAATGATAAGTAAATATATTGTGGGTAATGAGAACCATCTTTCCTAGTGTTGAAAAAAAGGTTAGCCAGAGGATTACCAGCATGCAAAGCGGAAACGCCGGAGTGAACCTGGTGGTGCTGGACGAGAGTTGCAGTGTTGGTTGGAGCCCGATACAGAGATGAGTGTGTGTGTGTGTGTAGGTTAGTATAAATACGTACACCTCCTAGCTCTTTCTGTTGTTGAGGCCCAGGAACACCACTGGTTACTGCGGATCACCGCCTTAACCAAGTGATTGATCAGGATTAACATCACCAGTGACAAGACACACTGACATCATGATGTCTGTCTTTATGTTTTATTTATTTCTTTATTTAAAAAATATTTTACTTCTTAGAAAGAGGGCAAAGAAGGAAGAAAGGGAGAGAAACATTGATATGCAAGAGAAAGTCCTCTCACAAGCCCCCAGCCCCAAACAGGGGCCTGGCCTGTAACCCAGGCATGTGTTTCGACTGGGAACTGAACCGGCGACCTCTTGGTGCATAGGCTGGTGCTCAACCCCCTTAGCCACACCAGCCACACCAGCCAGGGTGTGATGCATGTCTTTAAAAGGTTAGTTGTGAGGAGAAGAGACAGTAGGGCAAGCATGGATGAGGAAGTGAGAGTGAGTGGCTGGGACTAGGTTGGTTGCGGTGAAAACGTGGTGAGCAGGGTGGGGCTCTGGGGAGTCGATTCCGCATCCGTTGGAAGAGTGGGTTGACAAGATTTGTGGGGGGGCTGGAAAGGGGTCTGAGAGAAGGGCATCCAGATTGCCACCTGAGTTCTTGGCTTGAACAGCTGGGCAAATGGCCGTGCTAGGTCCCAGTGTGGAAAGACTACAAAAGGAGGAGGTTTAAGGACAGAAAATCAGGGTTCCATGACACATATATTTTCACCACAATTTTGAAAAGTAATACATTTCAGACACAGTCTTTTTTAAAAAAATTCTTTGAGAGAGGAAAGGAAATAGAAATAGAAATTATTGTTCCACTTGTTTATGCATTCACTGGTTGATTCTTGTGCGTGCCCTGACTGGGGATTGAACCCACAACCTCGGCATATCGGGAAGATGCTCTAACCAGCTAAGCTACCCGGCCAGAACTTGAGACCCAAGCTTGAAGAAGAAAAGGAAGTAGTTAAGAATTACAAAAAAAGATTTAACTTATATTTAGCCAAACAAAGGCAATACGAATAGCCACACAATAGCTACCACGCAGTGAGTGCCACACAGGGTGCCCCCTGGCCTTAGGAGAGGAGACAGGCAGGCGAACTGGCTCTGGCGAGTGGGGTTTGGGGAACCAGGAAGGGCTTCCTCAAGACACTGACCTTTGAACTAAGCCCTGAAGAGGGGGCTGATGAAAGTAGGGTGGGCGTATGTGAAGGACAGGCCACAGATGGAAGGCACTGGAGGGAAGGCCATGAGCAGGACAGGCCCTTGGTGCGGCTGAGGAATCATGAGGTTTGTGTGCCCAGCATCAAGGGGGTGGAGGCAGGGTGGGGAGGGCAGGTTAGGCTTGCAGGGCCTTTCAAGGGATTTTAGGCTCCTCTCAGGAGCAAGTGGAATGCATCAAAGAGTTTAAGCAAGGGATTTTTATTTCTAATTTGCAAGTCCCATTGACTTCATTGAGAATAAGGAGAAAGAAAAGGAGATTAAAGTTTACTGAGGGGTTACTGTGTGCTAGCAAGCTGCTGTATCTACCATTCAGCTGTCACCAAGCACAACACTGGGCACCAACATGATGCTCAATAATGACCCTAGTGGTTGACGTTATAGATGAGGCTCAGAGAGGCCAATCCATTTGACCCAAGACAGTGCTACATGTGGGGTCCTGGGTTCCGTGTTTTAAAGGTCCTTCCCCGGGCCTCCTCTAGTTGCTGTGCAACACCTACCGGGGAGGCCACATGGCCCAGGAGCTGTGCCAACCAGAGCCCACACCCGCTTCAGACCAGACCATCAGTGCTAAAACCCCACGTGTCCTTGCGCAAACGGCTCCAGCCTCTCTTCCAGACAGAGCCTTTTCCCTGGGTCCCTCCTTCCAAGAATGCTGGGGTGTGCGCTCCTAGGCTCAAGGTGTGGCAGAGGGGCATCTGTCTGTAAGTATGACTTTGGATTTGTGATGGATATGGCCCCACAGGTGACCCTGAGGCCCTTGTGGTGCAAGGCAGAGCCTAGGGCAGTTTCCTAGTTTCTTATGCTTCTGTAAAGAATGATCACGAGCTCACTCTCTGACATTTCTGGGTGTCAGAAGTTCGAATGGGTCTCAGTGGGCTATAAATCTAGGCATCCCAGGGCTGTGCTCCTTTCTGGAGGCTTCGGGGGGCATCCATTTACTTGGCCTTTTCCAGTTTCTAGAGGCCACCCCTGTTCCTGAGCTCCTGGCCCCGGTGCTCTGCCCTCGCTGCCAGTGATCACATCACTCCAGCCTCTGCTTCTGTGCCCCATCTCTGACGGATTCTTCTGCCTCCCTCCTTCACTTACAAGGACGCTTGAGATTACACTGGGTGCGCCCAGATCGACTGGGATAACCTCTTTATCTCAAGGTCCCTTCCCCTGTAAAATGACATACGCAGGGCCCCAGGGATTAGGCCGTGGATCCCGGGGGAAAGGGGCATTGCTCTGCCTTCCACAGGTGGGGGGAAAAGGGTGTATGTAGGTCAGGGGCTAGTTTTCCTTATGCTACCACATTCCCAGCGACTCTGAGAATTCTAAATTCACCATGCCCTTCAGGTCACTATGGAGATATATTTGTCAAGGTAAGAGAGTAGGATAGAAGCAATAGGTTTGTTAGTTTATAACTTTTAGATATTTATTTATTTATCTAGCCTGTCCTCCAATCCTCCTCCCCTCTGGCAACTATCAGTCTGTTCTCTGTATCTATGAGTCTGTTTCTGTTCTTTTTTTCTTTTCTTTTTTTTTTTTTTAAGAGAGGGAAACATCAATGTGTGGTTGCCTCTCATGCGCTCCCTACTGGGGACCTGGCCCACAACCCAGGCATGTGCCCTGACTGGGAATCAAACCAGTGACCTTTTGGTTCGCAGACCAGCACTTAATCCACTGAACCACACCAACCAGGACTGGTGTGTGGTGTTGTTCATTTATGTTGTTCCTTTAACCTTTAAATATTTAGACATATATATGGACCTCCATTTCTGTTCCTCCCATCCGCCTTACAAATATTAGGAGTAAACCTAATCCAAAATCACATGCAAGCAATTGCTCAAATTAGAACACACAGATTAGCGCATGGATCCTCTGTCGTTTCCACCACCCAAGGCCACGTCTGCAAAGAGAAGTAAGACGACAGGCTGCTGCTGCTGTTTTACTTGTTTTGATGCTCTGTTGACCTGTCTGTCTCCCTGGTGGTTACAGGGCTGAGGTTTTGAACCTCCTATTCAGAACCTGGCTTCGTGAAGCTTCTAAAGCTGCAATTCTCCTCCAACTAGTTTCTAATCTGCTCCTACGTGACTCATACCAAATAGTGCCTCTTATCCAGACCCTCCTCTGGTTCATTTGAGTTCTTTCAAATTTGCTCCTGTATGGATTCACCAACCAACAGTGCCTCCACTGGGCACACAGGAATGGTCGGCCACTGTCCCTGCCCTCGGGAGCTCTCAGGAGATGCCAGGCAATGAAATGGACGGTGGTAGCAATAGATAGAATGATGGGTATGGTGCTAATCTGGGCAGATCTGGGAGGGGTGGGGGTTTAGTAGAGACTTTTCAGAGGAAGTGGTTCTCAAGCTGAGTCTTAACTAAGAGGCCAAAGACTGGAATCTGGGGCTGAGGCAATGGCATATTTATAGGCCCTGTGGCTGCAGCAGTGCAAGTTTGGGGAATCCCTAGTTGGTCATGATGACTACGACAGAGTGGGAGGTGGGAGGAGGCAGAGATGAGGCTTAAAATACTAAAAGCCGGGTTGACCCTAATAGGCCCATAGGCTTCATGAGGGGCCTAAATGTTATTCTTTGCTTAGGCTCCTTGCTAGCCTGGTACATAGCAGGTGCTCAGGAAATATTTGCTGGAAGGTTAAGTGACATGGAGTACCTGAATACCATAAAGAGGAACCCGGACTCTGAATCCCGAAGGCCAGTGGTCCCTGGCTGCACATTAGGGTAACTTGAGGGAACTCAAAAAACTAGAAATCTGGGCCACACCCCAAGCCAGTTTAGTCTGAATCTGTGGGGTCTCGGTGCATTGGTATCATCTTTAAAACTCCCCTGGGTGATTCTAATTTGCAGCCAGGGCTGCAGGCCACATGAGACCCTGGGAGGGATTTGCCCAAAATCAGATTTTGATTCAGAAGTGCTCTGAACTGACAATCTGTGAGAAATGAGTGGGGCTGGGTGCAGAGGAGCGGTGGCTTTAGTGATCCAGGTGACAGGAGGGCCCCAGCTGAGCAGCAGAGAGGCAAGTGGGCTTTGAGAGACTTAGAAAGACACAGTCAAGAGGATCTGGTGGTGGAGGCACCCCTGGCTGCAGGGGTGTGCGATCCCGGTGAAGAGTGGTGCCGTTTCCTGAAGTCGGCAGTATTGGGCAGAAGCACGTTCATGGCTGGCTGCGGTCTTACTGGCCTGCTCACTGCTAAACTCCAGGTTTTCCCTCATCTCCTTCACCCTGCCTCGGGTCCTGAGTCATTCTAGCTTTTTTTCTTCTTTCCATCCACTTGGGGGGGGGCACTTCTCCCACAAAATCTGGCTGCAGACAGATAAATCTCTCTTCCGTGCTGACTCAGTGATACACTGTGGGTCTATTTCCTTTTTAAAAAAGGAGTATAGGAATAAGGGTCAGCAGGGAGAAAGTTTCCCCTACTGTTAAAGTAAGAACATTTGGAAAATACTGAGCCCTGGCTGGTGTGGCTGAGTGGATTGCATGTCAGCCTGAGAAACAAAAGGTCACTGGTTCAATTCCCAGTCAGGCACATGCCTGGGTTTGTAGGCCAGGTCCCCGGTTGACGGTGTATGACAGGCAACCAATCGATGTTTCTCACACACGTTTCTTTCCCTCTCTCCCTCCCTTCCCCTCTCTCTAAAACTAAATAAATAAAATCTTTAGAAAAATAATGAAAAAAAAAAAAAGAATCACTGACATCATGTCCACGTACATCCAATCAGTGCCATCATTCTGGTGTGTTTCCTGTTCCCCTCCCCCTTTTAAAACTAGGCACAGATTATTTTGTTCCTTTTATGGTTGTAATCATACTGAAAGTGAACTGATTATAAAAATAACAAGGCAGTTTAAGGGAGACAGTTCAAACGTGGCACAGAGAAAGCAATAGAAAAACATAACCAGTGGAGGGAAGGGTGTGGAAAACTGGTCCTCCCTACAGTGCCGGTGGGCGTGTACATTGGAAGAGCCCTTCTGGAGGGCCGTTTGCATGACCTCAAAATCTTATATATGCAGGACCTTGACCCCTTAATTCTGCTTCAAATTATTCTACAGAATGAAAGAAATATTCAAGTGCACAAATTTAGGTGAACAAGAATGTTTGATGTATCAATTTTTAAAAAAGATTTTACTTATTTTCTGCCCTGGCTGGTGTAGCTCAATGTATTGAACTTGAGCCTGTGAACCAAAGGATCGCAGTTCAATTCCCAGTCAGGGCACATCCTGGGTTGCAGGCCAGTTCCCAGCAGGGGACGCATGAGAGGCAACTACACATTGATGTTTCTCTCTCTCTCTCCTTCCCTTTCCCTCTAAAGATAAATAAATAAAATCTTAAAAAAAGATTTTACTTATTTTCAGGGAGTGAGAAGGGGGGAGAAAGAGAGGGAGCGAAACATTGATGTGAGAGAGAAAGGTTAATCGGTTGCCTCTCATATACACCCCGACCTGGGATCGAATCCGCAACCCAGGCGTGTGCCGGGACTGGGAATCAAACCGGCGACCTTTCGCTTTGCAGGGTGACACGCAACCAGCTGAGCCACACCGGTCAGCGTGATGCATCAATTTTTTAATAAAACAAGGAAAAGCAGAAGACACTCTGAATGTGTGCAAGGAGGTAAATCAAATAAACGACGGTGCGTCCGCAGAACTGGACTGCCGTGCTGGTGTGGAAGGCGCTCGACAGCGTGTTGTTGTGTGGGGAGGCACAGTGCGGGGTGGTATGTGGGTTTCCACTTTGGTGTCAAAGGCGAACACAGTGTGTGCGACCTGAAAGAGCCTCCCTGAATTGGGAACCGGTGACCGCAGAGTCCCCTGGCCTGGCGCGGGAGGCGGGGACTGAGCTGCCGCGGCTCCGAGGCCCTCCCGGGGCTGGGCTGCACGGAGGTTCGGGCTCTGCATGGAGACCGCTGCCTTCCAATCGCTTCCTAGCCCTGTCACCTCCGACAAGCCATTAACCTTTGTGCCTTCGCTTTCTCCCAGGTAAAGTGGAAATAATTGTCTGTGTCACAGGGGTGGAGTGAGAAATCGTTTAGTTCACGTACAACACTCAGCAGTGCTTAAGCCTACGAATGAGCTGAATCAATGTTAGCTGAGTCTGAGATTTGTGAGTTCCACTCCCACCTTGCCACTCGCGGGGCAAATTTCTGAACTCCTGCCCTGACCAGTGCGGCCCTGCGGGTTGGGCGTCCTCCCGCCAAGCGAAGGGTCCCGGTTCGATGCCCTGTGAGGGCAGAGGCCTCGGTTGCCCGCCAGGCCCCTGTTGGGTGGCGGCGTGGGAGAGGCAGCCCATCGCTGTTTCTCTCTCGCATGGAGTTTCTCTCCCTCTTCCTCCTTTCCCCCTCTCTAAAAACAAACAAACAAACGAATAAAATCTTTTAAAAAATGGCTAAAGTGGTAAATTCTAAAAAGATTCTTAACTTCTCTGAGCCTTGGTTTCCTGCAGGAAACCAGGGTGGTGAGGATTCGGGATGGCGGTATGTAAACATACCGCCGAAGGAATTGTTTCTGGCTGTAGTTCCTGGCCCCACTGTCGAGTTGGGCAACGCCGGACTCTGGGTTTTGTCCCTGCCAGTGGATCCCATAAATCTCCAACCGAGGGCGAGCACACGCCAACGCGCCCGGGCCTGGGGGGTGGTGGAGGTGGCCCTGCGCAGGGCGGGGAGTGCCCGGCCACCTGTCGCTCCGTGGAGGCTGGGTCAAGAGCGGCCAGATTCTGCTGTTTTCCCAGAGAAGTTGTGAAATCTCTTGATTTTTAACTTTTGGCAATTACTTCAATTTTGTAAACACTGCGAGGGCAAACACAACGTGGCCGGAGGCCGTTTTCGCCGTTTGCTATCTCTGCTCGGCCTTTCTGTGCTTGGGTTAGCAAAATATTTACGGAGGGCCGGCTGCACCCGTCGGCGCGCCTTCCGTGCTCGGGCGGGCTTACTGGTCTGCAGCCTCGGGCCTGCTGGCCCGGCGGTCCTAACAGGCACTAGTTCACCCTGGGGGGTCTGACGTGCCCTTTCATGGTGGTTTTTATTTTCACCTGCCCCGTTGCTATTGCGATGGAATATTTTTTTTATGTATCTATAGAAGTTTCCTCTTCCTCAGTAAAGTTTTTGTTTCAAGTCTTTGGATCATCCTCTAATTACTGACAGATTTAGGGCTTCCCCAGTGGAATTTTTCTTTTGAATAACATCACCATCTCTAGACTGGACTTCTTGTTTAGGTTTGGGGCTGTCTGCACATCTTAGGAGGCCCAGCAATAAACACGTATTTGAATGAATCAAGTGCTGTTCCAGGAGCCTGGTGTTTCTTTATTTCGCAGTTCTCGGCACAAGTATTATTGATTTAGCTATGAACTTACTTCACCAGCACAGCTCCCCTCCCGTGATGAGAAAGCAGAGAGGTTTGTCTGGGTCTTACCCCACTGAAACCAGGAAGTAAAAAGAGGAACTGGCTGGCCGTGCCGGAGCAGTGGTTCTTGTAGGTGCTTAGGGAAGTGCCTGCCGAAAGGGGTACCGGTACTGGAGCAGGAGAGAGGGCAGGGTTAGAGCCCTGACAGCCGAGTGCACGGAGGCTGTTCTAACGGGAGGGCCAAGCTGATGAGCCCAAGATGCGGGTGCTCTCTTGCTGGCTTGGCCTGTCACGTTGATACCCAGAACTGAACGTGCCCTCTTTCCCATGACAGAGCGTCATCCCTCCTCCTGCAGAAAATCACGAAG
>PVKM010053003.1:0-10111 GCA_004027735.1 Carollia perspicillata
GTACCTCCTCTCTCTACTGCGTCCGAAGCCTGCTGTCCGGCTGCTCGCTGAGAAGTTGGCAAACAAGACTGGGAGGGGGGTGGGGACTGCGGGGGGCCACTATAAATAGAGGGAGATTGCAGGAGGGTGGGGGAAGAGGATGGCCCAACGGGGACTCCCAGGTCAAGGCCCTAAGGGAGGGGTGGAGGAGGGGCCAGGGACCCCCAGGGGCTCTGACTCTTGGGTAAACAAGCGTGGAGGCGGAGTTAACTCTGCGCGGGTGGAGTGGGGGCTTGGGGAGGACGCAGTGTCCCGGGCTGGGACCCAAGAGACCCTGTGGCTTTGGTGCTAACCCCTCCTAGTCCGGCGCAGAGAAGGGTGAGACCAGCTCAGTCTGGCTGAATCACCATGCTCAAGCGACAGTTTCTCTCAGGGCTTGGGTGGGTTTGCTGTTCTAGACTCCTCACTCTCCCAGGCCTCCCCACACTTAGATGCACACTCCCTGGCCTCCTAAGAGGAAGGCCACCCGTCATGAGATAGTTATGTGGCTAAGGAAATTCAAAGTTGTCTTAGAAAAAGGAAACCTGATTGAATTTCTTCCCACCTGCCCCCCTGTTAGCTCCCCTTCTCCCAAGGTCCCCACCCCATCCTTTCCTTCAGCCTGGTTCCTGAGTTGCCATTTCGGGGGCTGGGCACAAGGCCAGTTGGGAACAATAACCAATGGAACTGAAGCTGCCAACTGCAACACCAGCATAGACTGCTGCCCCAAGACCCCCAAATTGCCCTGCCCCCTCTTGCCTGGGAACTACCCCCCACAACCCCCCTCACCACCCACAACACCCCTCCCACCCAAGGACCATCAATGCCCCTTTCATCCCAACTTGGCAGGGTTTATTGGAAAAAAAGAGGGGCCAAGAGGGCGGAGGTGACCCAGAGGAGGAGAACTGGTCAGAATAAAACCCAGCTTTCAACAACCCAAAATCGAAAGAATCCCCCTACACTCACTAGTTGAAGCACCCAAGTTTTCCTCTATTCCCTTCCTCCACTTACTTCAGAACTATGTCCCCAGAAACTGGCACACAAGCCGGGCACTCTGGCTCCCTGCCTGGTCCCCTGTCCCCTCTGGGTGCCAGTTTAACACTCTCCTGGACTAGGAAAACCTGCTGGAATCAGGATCATACACAAAGATGCATAGGACAGGATGGAGATCTCACCAGCCCTACACTGGGGGAGAAAGAAAGTCTGAGAATTTATGCTTGTTGCCTTCTTTGCTGTGTCTAAAGTAGTCTTACTTGGAATGGGGGAGGGAAGGACCTGGAGATTCCAGCATCTAAATTCGTCTCTGGGTCGGGATGACTCAGGGGGAACTTGATAAGGGGCCTAGCAGGGGTGTGGAGGGTGGGGCAGGAGGTGGGAAATTTCCACTGGGAGCCTGCTTACTTCCTAGGCCCAAGGGTCTCAGCCTGCTGCAGACAAAAACCACGTTGCTTCTGCCCTAATATAGGGTTCCTCTCTGTCGGGGCAGGTCCCAGCCCATCCTTGGTGTAAGTGGCCCAACAAGGATAACTGCTCTAACTTCCTTCTCTTGGGCCAGAACAGCTTCAAACTGAACATTGACCAAGCGACAGTTTTAAGTACCTGCTTTGTGCAGTCACTGAGTAGATGGAATTCAAAGTGTGAAGTCTAGTCATACCCTCTCTAGCAGCCTATGATGGAATACTTGAGAGAAGGTATAAAAATAGGAAAAGTTTTTTAAAAAATACAAAATTAATTGTTTAAACAATAAGTCCTATGGCAGTAGTTTCCCATCCTTCTCAAGTGGGAGGTCAGAGACTTCCACTCCCACATGATGTGTGTAGTATCCCCTGATGGAGACAAACCATGAATTCAGCAATACTTTCAAGTGTGTACGGTATTTTGATCATCACAACATCTATGTGTATAGCAATACCTACATGCGTAAAGAGTATTATTTATCCAGTTGACAATAAACCTGTGTACATACAGATTCTGGGGGCCTTTGCAATAATTCAGAAATCCTCACCCCGGGAGACTGTAGGTCAGCAGGTTAGGAAATACTGTCTTTGTACAATACCGAGGAGGAAAAGGGTCTTGTTCCTGAGGTGAAGCACCCTATGAGGAGTGTGACCAGGAAGTATTTGGTAGGAGAGAGGGGCATTCAATCGAGAAGGAGGGAGCATGGGAGAAAGTTTGAGGGCAGAACACATTATTTTGAAGAATGGAATAATGGCTACCTTTTGCAAGAAACTTCCCGTATATTTTCCCCCTATGCCATAGGGTATGTATTGCTGTCCTTATTGTACAGAAGAGGAAACTGAAGCTCAGAGTTGTCTAGTGATTTGCCCAAGACCAACCAGCTAGTAAATGATATATCTAAGACTTACATCCTCATCCAGGTTCATTCCACTCGCCAAAGATACGTTCTTTCCACTATGAGATAGCACCCCCTGAAGCACATAGTGATTAGGCCAGATGAAGAATAATGCTGATGAGAGGTGGGTGACGTTTGGTAGGGTAGATTGGGGATGAGTGTGAATGTCCTTGAACGACAGGCAGAAAATTTGGCACTGAAGCTCCATAGAATGTTCTTGAGCTGGAGTAATGGATAAAAAATAGTTTTGTGAAAATTAATCTGATGGGGGGTGGATAATAGTGATGGATTATGGGGTAGGTGAGGGTAAAGCATTTAATCTAGGAAAGTGATCATTTAGAAGCCAAAGTATGGCTGTGCAGCTCAGTTGGTTAGAGTGCCCTCCTGATACACCAATGTTTCGGGTTCGATTCCTGGTCTGAGCCCATACAAGAATCAACTAATGAATAAATAAATAACTGGAAAAACAAATTGATGTTTCTTTCTCTCTCCCCCCTCTCTCCCCCTTTCTCCCCCCCCTTCCTCTCTCTAAAATAAATTTTAAATTAAATAAAAACAAAAAAGAAGCCATTGTACTCAACTAGATGTGAGATGACAAGGACTTCAAGAAATGTAACAGTAGACTTGTGACCAAGACAGAGGTGTAGGTAGATACACTGTGCCTCCTCACACAACCAAAAGAAGGACAACAACAAATTTAAAAACAAAAAACAACCAGAACTGATAGAAAATCAAACTGTATGGAAGCCTGACAACCAAGGAGTTAAAGAAAAATTCATCCAAACCAGTAGGAGGGGCGGAGAAGGGCAGCCAGGCAGAGAAGACTCAGAGCAAGGCGGTGGCTGGAGGGCCTGGGTGGGCAAGGCTGCAGCTGGTGGGCAAGGCGGCTGCTGGCAGACCTGACAAGGCAGCAGATTGTGGACTGGACAGGTCCCACATTCACGTATAAACCAGGAGGAACAACTGGGGAGCGAGACACACAACCCAGAGTTTCAGTGTGAGGAAATAAAGCCTCAAACCTCTCATTGAAAACACCTTTGGGGATTGAGGCTGCAGGGGAAGAACCTCCCAGACTCACAGGAGAGTTCACTGGAGAGACCCACAGGGTCTTAGAACATACACAGGCCCACCCACCCGAGGATCAGCACCAGAAGGGCCCAATTTGCTTGCGGGTAGCAGGGGAAGTGACTGAAAATCAGCAGAAAGTGGAGCAAGTGGCACTGTTTCCTCTCGGACCCCTCCCCCACATACAGCACCACAACACAGCCAAGGGGGTTGAACCACCCTGGCGAATAACTAAGACTCTGCCTCTTACACATAACAGGTGCACTAAAACAAACAAACAAACAAAATGTCCCAAGTGAAAGAAAAGATTAAAGCTCCAGAAAAAATCTTAGCAACGAAGCAATGAAGAGATAGCCAACCTATCAAATGTGCAGTTCAAAACACTGGTAATCAGGATGCTCACAGAATTGGTTGAATATGGTCACAAATTAGATGAAAAAATGAAGGCTGTGGAAAATGAAATAAAGGAAAATGTGCAGGGAACCAACAGTGAAGGG
Source organism: Carollia perspicillata (assembly GCA_004027735.1). Lineage (NCBI taxonomy): Eukaryota > Metazoa > Chordata > Mammalia > Chiroptera > Phyllostomidae > Carollia > Carollia perspicillata. The sequence goes on from PVKM010053003.1 coordinate 3,934, forward strand.
AAGGAAACCAGGACTCATATCAATGGTGTGGACCACAAGGAAGAAAGAAACACTCAACAAAAACAAAATGAAGAAACAAGAATTCAAAAAAAAAAATGAGGAGAGGCTTAGGAACCTGCAGGACATCTTTAAACGTTCCAACATCCAAATCATAGGGGTACCAGAAGGAGGAGAGGAAGAGCAACAAATGGAAAACTTATTTGAACAAATAATGAAGGAGGACTTCTCCAATCTGGCAAAGGAAATAGACTTCCAGGAAGTCCAGGAAGCTCAGAGAGTCCCCAAAAAGTTGGTCTCAAGGAAGCAAACCCCAAGGCACATCATAATTACATTATTCAAGATTAAAGATAAGGAGAGAATCTTAAAAGCAGCAAGAGATAAAGAGACAGTTACCTACAAAGGAGTTCCCATAAGACTGTCAGCTGATTTCTCAAAAGACACCTTTCAGTCAAGAAGGGGCTAGAAAGAAGTATTCCAAGTCATGTAAGCCTTGGACCTACATCCAAGATTGCTCTATCCAGCAAAGCTTTCATTTAGAATGGAAAGGCAGATAAAGTGCTTCCCACATAAGGTCAAGTTAAAGGAGTTCATCATCACCGAGTCCTTATTATACGAAATGTTAAAGGGACTTATCTAAGAAAAAGAAGATAAAAAATATGAACAGTAAAATAACAACAAACTCACAGTTTGTAACAACCACACCTAAAACAAAAACAAAAACGAACTGAGCAAACAACTAGAACAGGAACAAAATCACAGAAACAGAGATCACATGGAGGGTTATCAACAGGGGAGTGGAATGGAGAGAGAAGGGGAAAACGTATAGAGAATAAGTAGCATAAATGGTAGGTAGAAAATAGGGGGAGGTTAAGAACAGTATAGGAAATGTAGAAGCCAAAGAATGTATATGTATGACCCATAGACATGAACTAAAGGGGGGAATGTGGGTGGGAGGGGGTGTGCAGGGCAGAGGGAATAAAGAAGGGGAAATGGGACAACTGTAATAGCATAATCAATAAAATATATTTTTAAAAAATTTAAAATGTGTGAGAGTAACAAGAATGGAAAGGAATAGATATGTAAGACAAGGAAAAAACACGTACAGGAATTGGTGACTGATTAGACAGGGAGGGGAAGGAAATCTCTAACCTAGTTGCTCTTGTTAGGATTCCTGAAGTTCATCCATCTGTATGGTTTCTAGCTACAGAAAAGGCCATAGAGGAACCCCTGAAGAATATCCTTGACCACAAGGAAACTTACCTGAAAGATTTTCAGAGTCTGAGATTCACCCACACCCTGAGCTATTTCACCCTGGCCCACCCAGATCTGTTATACTCCAAGACCATTTCCATGTTGAACCCCAAAATGACACCATTTAAAGTTCCTATTGAGGCTGGTCTGCTAAAGCCAAAGAGATCTTCCAAGTTGGCTTGGGCCTGGAGACCAAAAAGACGAGCAATGTCAGACTTATGTTAATTTGTCTTTATTAACCCCTTCCCTGGGCTCTCTTCAGCCTTTATTGAGGGTCAGAGCAATTTTTTTTTTCCATAAGGCAATTTGATCAGGACCGAGAAGACTAGGTCAAATTGGGCTGGGATGATGAGGAAAGTTTGATCACCTGGAGAGATCAGAAGGTTGGCCATTTGTTCAATGAAACATGCAAGGTAGGAAAACCAAAAGACACCTCCCCCAAAGACTAGGGTTATAGCTGGGGCTGGAGGTGATGTCATATAAAATCTACTGAGGTCATAAAAGCTTCCCTCTCTTCCTCTGTCTGTCTCCTCACTGCCACATATGCACACACTTACATACAAAGGCTGGGAAGGGTCAGACACCATCCAGCCACTCAGGTACCAAAAATGGGGACATGGTTGAGGGTGGTGATTTCCCAGAATGTAGGATCCACACTAGTTTCCCTAGTGGGAGGAACAGTAGGTGGAAAGAGGGGAGATAGGAATAGGGAAGAGGGTTTTTTTTCCCTGTTACTGATTCAGATTTTATCTTAACCCCCATCCTTTTTACTCCTCAGTCCTCCCTTCCTTTCCTCCCTCACCCCTCAGGCTCCTCCTCTACTACTACCCTCCCCAGCCTCCAGCTGATCATGGCATCAGAAGCAGAAAAAACATTCCAGCGGTTTGCTGTCTTCGGAGAATCATCAAGCAGTGGCACTGAAATGAACAACAAGAATTTCTCCAAGCTGTGCAAAGACTGTGGCGTCATGGATGGCAAGGCAGTCACCTCCACTGATGTGGACATTGTGTTCAGCAAAGTCAAGTAAGGATCCAGAGATGGGAGTAGGGGTCATGAGTAAACAAACAAGATAGTGAGATGTGGAAGGGTTTATGTGATAGAGCACTTGTAATGGGTCTACTGAGTACCTACTGGGTACCTGGCACTGTCTATTTATGCTCTGTCCTCAAGACATTCAGTGGCCAAGTATGAGCAAGTATGAGGAGGGTTGGCCCTTGGAAGGTAATGAATTCGTGTTTCAGAATTCCTGAATTTTTGTCTGACTAACCAGGGCCAAGAATGCCCGGACCATCACTTTTCAGCAGTTCCAAGAAGCAATGAAGGAACTGGGCCAGAAGCGGTTCAAGAGTAACAACCCAGATGAAGCCCTGGAGAATGTTTATAAACTCTTAGAAGGCAAGGATCCAGCTACCACTGGTGTTACTGTGAGTGACATTCTTCATCCCTAACACTTGACCCTACTTCCCTAAATTCTGCTGCTCCTTCTCCTCTTCCACCCTCCACTGACCCTAATGCCTGCCAACACAGGTACAGTAGGGATACTACAGAATGCCTCTGGGGCACTCTTGGTACTAGAACAGACTTCAGAGACCATCTGGCCATTTCAGAGGCAAGGAATCTGTGCCCAGAGCAGGAAGTGACTTGCCCGAAGTCCACAGCTATTTTCATAGCAAAATCTAGACTCATTTTCAAGTGTCCAGTATCTGAGCCAGGCAACTAGGGCCTGGTGGACGCAGAGTGCAGAGGACTTGGTACGTGATCTCTAGTCTTCTTCCTGCTCTTGTATAAGGTTTGATCTCTGACTTTCTTCCTCTCATCCTTCTCTGTTCCCTATTTGTCCCCTCTCTACTAAAAGTTCTTTCTACTATAGAAGGTTTCAAATAGGACCTACCCAGTAGGAGGAACCTTGCATATGGACTCTGGAATTGAAGTCCCCTGGCCATAGCCTCATCAAAAATAACTCCTCTGGAAGCAGAAAAACCCACTCCCAGTCCACTCACTCCCACACACCAGACACTTCTTCCCTCACTGGTGGATGGCTCTTGCCACAGTTACTGCCCACAGCCACATCTGGGCTCAGAGAAAACAGCACCATGTCACAGGTAGAGCAAGAATCAAAGGCCATCTTTAGAAAAGGGGTAAAATTCTGGAGGGGGAAGGAGAGGGATCAGACCCATCATCCTCTGGCTTGCAGAAAGCAACAACTGTGGGCGGGGTGAGCCGGCTGACGGACACCAGCAAGTACACTGGCACCCACAAGGAGCGATTTGATGAGAGTGGCAAGGGCAAAGGCATCGCAGGACGGGAAGACATGACCGACAGCTCTGGCTATGTGAGTGGCTACAAGGGTGCAGGCACCTATGATAAGAAATTTAGCAACTAGGGAGTAGCTTCATCTTAACCTGCCAGCCATCGACCCTGCATCTTTAACACCATGGAGCTTGGGGAACAATAAACTTCTGTGTGTGCAGCAGCTAAGGAGCTCTGTCTTCAACCAGGGTAAGGGATGATTGGGCTCATGGGTGGAGAGAGAGAAGGTGTAGGAGAGAAGAGAAAGTCCAAGATGTCAGGGTTTCCACCTCTCCATCTTTTGCCCTACTTAGCCTGATGCCTCCAAGTCAAAAGTTAGTATTCTCCTCAGCTGATCAGGGCTGAGGAATATATTTGGAGATAAGTGATGAATCAGATGTGGAGGTAAAAGTATTTGCTATTTGCATTCACACACACACTACTGGTATTCACCCCACATAGACACACCTGCCAAAGGGGAGTAGCGATTCCTGATTTGATGGAGGATGACCCAGATACCATCAGCCAGACCCCTGTCCCTCCACCTTCCTCATCTGTTGCAATCCAGGTTTTTTTGTGTGGGGAGAAATAGAAGCCAAGTAGGGTGGGCCAAGAATCTACTTAGCCTGATTCATTACAAGTTTGTTTTAGAGCTGGGGGAAGGGAGAATCCATTTTTAACAGTCAGCTGGAAGTGAATTTTACCCCACTGCACCTCCACCATGGTTCACGTGGAACAGAAGATCCTATACAGCTAAGGGCAGCCCAGGAAGATGGCCAGAGGTGACTGGTCTCCAGGACTTGAACAGTAGGAGTTCTAGTGCACTAAAGTAAAAGGAACAAAATCAGAACTGAGTCCCATGTGGGTTTTTTATCATTTTATTTTCTAATGATTATAGATTTACAGGAAGATGCAAAAATAGGACTGAGAGGTTCCATGTACTCTTCAGTTTTGTCCAAAGGTTACATCTTGCATAACTCAGATGTGGCCTTGAAACCTCCTGCAACTACAGCCAGGCCCCCCTCACCCATCTTGTCAGCAGCAGATCCCAGAGTTTGGGGATCATCAGGAGGAACTTTGGAAAGGAACAGGATGCAGGAATGTCTAGGGGGATAGATAGATCAAGGAAAGTAACGTGAAACTTTACGGTGCACCAAGGCGAGAATTGTGGAAAAGAGGTTGGAGAAGACAGGGTGACTAAAGGAGGCTGGGAAGGTTAGGGAGAGACACTGGGCTCCATGAGGGAAGGAGGGAGGAAAGAACGTGTTAGGTGAAGAACATGATTTCATAGAGAGGAACAGACAGGGAACTGAGGGGAAGCGAGGCCAAAATGGACCTCTCAGGAAGGTCCCTATTGCTAGAGATACCTATAGTGCGGGTGAGTGAGTGGGGGGAATCATAGGGAAATGAGGAAGACTGAAAAGAGAAAGGTGTTGGGGATGGGGAGCTGAAATATTGAACTGGGTGCCTGTTGCCATGGTGTGAGCTGAGGCTCTGGGCCTCCATCCAGGATTCAGTATCTGGCCCAGTGGATGGACAGTCACTGCCAACTGGATACAGTCAGCTTCTTGGGTGGGAAGAACTGTCTGTGGGAGAGGGAAGAGGATGGGGGAGGGGGAAGGTAAACAAGTTAGAAAGAGCCTAGAAGACAGTTATGACTGCAACGTGATCGAAGCTATGGACATTTTTTCCTACCTCCCTGGTCTCTTGGGAGGGAACCCTGCTTACCTTCAAAATCAGGGAGGAAACTTTGTACCAGGAGTCAGAGTTTTGGAAATGAGGACAGGCTGCTCTGTGGCAGGCAGTAGCGGTGGTTCTCAATGAAAACCTCCTTTCCCTAGTAGAGACCAATGATACCTATTGGTTCAGCATCATGCTTCCCGGAACAGAGCAGGTAGAGCCTTTGGTTGGTCAGGGTGCCATTGTAGCGGCAGCTGGTGGGTGGCTGCCTGGTAACCAAAGAGCAGATTGTGAGGGGGAAGGAGTCCTGGGTGAGTGTACAGTATTCATTGTAATTCTCACAGAAGTTCTCACAGTACTTGCAGAACGTCTGAATTTCTGTCCCTGGGGCATGTATCACATAATGGTTCTTTGGGCAATACAAGCTTCCCTTTCTGCCCCGTACATAGGCCATCAGACCATTACAGTAGCCCTGAAAACCTGGTGGGTAGTTAACCCTAGGATAGTCAATGTGTAAGTCGTGGAAGTACTTGATGTCGTGGAGGTCCTCGATGGCAAACTGCAGACTGATGTCCACAATCAAAGTTGGCTCTAGAACAAGCTGGAGGAACAGGAGCCAGGCCACAGCTAGTGCCATTCTTCCTGCTGGTAGAGTTAAGGTGGTTGGAGGCAGAGGTGGGCCTAGAGTGTCTGTCCGCCTCTTCCCTGAGCCTCCAGCATTGCAACCTTCCTTGTATGCCTTGCCTTACACCTGAAGAGCCAGACTGTACCTCAGAGATCATCCAACCATAGACCTCATGCCCCAGAGAGGGGAGACACTTAACCACCATCACCCAGCTAATTAGCCACCTTCAGCCATTCCCTTCTTCCCTAGGTCCACCTACAGTCCCAGCCTCACCCAGTTCATGAGCTATAACACTTACAGAATAAGAGATCCAACTGGTCCCTGGGTGAGCAA
>PVKM010053004.1:0-10126 GCA_004027735.1 Carollia perspicillata
ACTTGTTAGTCTAAACCTGTTAAAACTAGACCCTACTAAATTTTGCTGAAGCAAAGAATGCAGTCCCTACAGCCCCAGATACCATCTTCGTATCAAGACTGCCTGCAGGAGTAGGAGTGTGAATGGGGAATGGCCAGCGAAGGCTGTGGTGACAATGGGAGGAGGGTGGAGAGGAGGATGAGGAGGGGGAGGAGGAAAGAAGAAAGTAAAGACTACTGCAAGTTTGGTGTCTATAATTCCATGTTTTTGGAAAAATTCCCAAAGCCAAAAATAGAGTCTTGATACCTGTCACTGTAGATAATGCTTGAGCCCTACAGGTTTACAACAGGTAAGCTGCACACGCAGAAAAACAAAGTTGACCTCAACGGCTCCACGGTGAGCGCACAAGTCTCATCCTGAGCAAAGGGGAGGGTCCCACCAGCACGGGTGTCTGCAAGGGGCCGCGGGTTTATTCCACAGCTAAGCGCCCGCCGGCTGTTCGAAGAGTGCGCGTGCGGAGCTGTTTGGTATTCCGAGGCAGAACCTAACTGGTGTGGAAAACGCCGATGCTTCCTCTGCACTCTCCAGTGCGGCGGGAGCGAGCGGTGTTGAGAGGAAGAGGAAAAGGGCTTTGTGGTTTTTGACTCAAGCACTGGAAGAGAATTTTCTTTTGCAAAAAACTAACAGAGACATACAATGGGCATCTTCAGAGGGCACTTTAAAGAAATATTTTATTCGGTCAATTTGACATCAGGTTATTCTTTGATGGAAAAGTTGGGGGGCGGCTGGGTATAAGGTTAAGTTGAAACTGTTCATTTTAGTTCCTAAAAGTGTGTCATTAATATGAAATTCAGTGATTTCCTCAGTCATAAAAGAGAACGAAAGGAAAAATATTCAAGGCAGTTATTATTTTACAGAGGTGAAATAGTCAAAAATACACTTTTATCTTTGCTACCTATTAGTCAAAAAAAGAAACCCCTCATTTTCCTTCTCTCCAAAATCTCAGGTTTCCTACAATTACGGTTCTAAAAGTTTGTTTGTATGTTTGTTTGCTTTAGTAGAAGCATAACGAGGGAGGGAACTAGCTGATCCAAACGAAGGACTGACTTTTCAGGGGTTAAATGGTGAAAAACATGATTGATTCTACCGTAACATTTCAATGATGGTAGACTAATCTCTGTGCTAAACCGAAAGAGTGCGCATCTGGAAACAAGTTGTTAGGTAAAGAAAGTCCCTATTAAATGAAAACTTTTCCACCCTAAATATGCTTAAATACACAGTCTGGTTGCTGTGGTGACCCATAGGCCAATTGTTTTTCAAAAGAGTAGCTAAGAGCCCCCCCCCAAAAAAAAGTCTCCAAATTCAGCGTGCTGCTTAAGTGAAACAAAACCAAATTATAAAATGTACCAAGACTAGTCTTGAATTGAAATAATTGTCTTCAAAAAGTAACCAGGTGTCTAACTGTACAGTAGCCTATACTGACAATATTAAAAGTATATTGCTACTTTACAGTACAACTGGAAGACAGTATTTCCCTTAAAATGTAATGAATCCACTTACGCAACTGTAAGGTTTAAATAAAAGCAAAGAGAGCGTGAGGGGAGGGACTGAATCCTACTACATTTTAACAAAAACACCACTGACCGTCCTAAATATTGAAGGACCAAGTTTTGCACTCCGTTGGGTGGTGGGTGGAAGACTACGAAAGGGGGGCGGAGGATCTGACCCACGAACCTAAGAGATGGGCGAATCGTTCTGATGAATAAAACTCGAGTCTCTATTTAAATACCCTAAACATCAAATGGCAATAGGTTGAGAAGTCGCCAAATGTGCGTATACCTCTGGACTACTTCGTTCAACAACACCCCTTATTTCCTATCGAGGCCAGTATATATTCCACCCCCAAAGAAGATTCCAACTGATCTTCCTAAGAATGAAGAAGCTACTGGCCCAGCTGCACATGAAGCGGAAAGTCAACGAGGAGATTCGCTAGCGAGAAGTAGAAAAAGAAATGAAACTTGACACCGGATGAATAGAGAGCTTCAGGAGAGGAAGCAGCACGGTGACCGAGTGCCGCAGAGATCAAAGTTCGGAGAAAGCGCCGCTGCCTCCCGGGCCCTGGTAAGCACTGAATTACTGTACTTTCATTTTCCAACTTCCTGTCACCACAAAGAGTCAAAATCGCTGCTTTCTTCGCCCCCTCCCCCCGCAAAAACAAACAAAAATACCGCCACCTTCCGCCCTAGGGATCTGCTAGAACCAGTAAGGGGCGAAAGGAACGGGGCGGGCGGGAGCTCCCGGGTCCACCTGCGTGCGCGGGCTGCAGCCGCGGGACAGGGCGGCACCCCGCGGCAGAGCGCCGGGGGGTGGGTCCCTGGGGAGCGCACCCGCAGTCCCCCGCCCAGCCCCCGCCTGGCGCCGGCTTCCTGTTGGGCTGCGAGCCCCCGGCTCCCGCTCCCCGCATTGGGGGCCGGGGCGACAGGGAGTGGCGGCTGCAAGACCCCGACGGAGCGCGCCCCTCACCGAGGCCGCACGCGGGGCTCCCTCTGGGTCTCCGCCGCGAACACGATGCTGCTGTCCACCCACCGCCTCCTCACGCCGGCACCTCTGGGACGGCGCGGCAACCACGGTGACAACCGCGGCGGAGCCGAAGAAGGCGGCGGCGGCCGAGCCCAGCCCGCTGGGTGTCCGCAGCCGCCCGCATCTCCCGCCGCCACCGCCACCGCCCCGGCCGCGGCTCCTTGCGCCCCGCCCTGCCGCCCCCGCACGCGGCTGTCTGGCCGCTACCCGCGGGCGCGCGCTAAGCTCTCCAGGCCGCCGCGGGTCTGCCAATCGCCCAGCGGTCGCCGCCCCTCTCGAACCCCCTAGATGTCTCGAGGCCCCTCCCGGACGCCGTAGCCGTCGCGTCACTTCTGGGGGCGGGAACTGAGGAGCCGCTGCAAGTAGGAGAACTGGGAGCCGCGGCTACCCCCAATCGTGGGTTCGCTGGGCAAGGATTACGGGCATGGGCGCGGCGAAGGCGCAGCCTGTCCCCCAGTTGCCACTCATCGCCTTACTACTAATCAGTTACTGTTTGTGGGTCGCGCGACGCCTACCTACGCTGCCACCATTGCGGGGGTCTCCGGCGGCCTGCCCTCGTTATCTCCCGGTCCGTGGGAAGAATTGATGCGTGACTAGGGGCCTCCCAGGGGATCGGGTCTCTGGCTGTTGAGCCAGGTGTGATGGTTTACTCCCCCTTCTGTGCTGCTCGCTCAACCTTCCCTGCGGCGTGGACGGATGAGGGACCCCCGCAGCTTTCTCATAGAAGTGCCAGATCCCGGGACACCGCAAACACTTGATAAATATTAAATCAGCACTGCAGCTTTCTGTGCTGGGGACTGACAAATGGAAACACGCGTGTTGTGGGGGAAGCTTGTTCTGGCGTTGGAGTCGGACCTGGATCCAGTCGTGACTCTGTCCCTTCCTAACTCTTAGCAACTTTCTTGACCTCTCAAAACAGTTCGTCAGCTATAAAATGGAGAGGACTCAATCTCTTAGAGTTGTAATGATGAGAGGAGATAAGGTGCATAAGTCACCTAGCAGAGTTTCTAGCCCATAGGTTGTCATTAAATAGAATTTTTAAAATATTTTATTTCTTTTTAGAGGAGGAGTGAGGGAGAAAGGGAGGGAGAGAAACGTCAAGGAGTGGCTGCCTCTTGTACGCCCCCAACTAGGAACCTGGCCCATAACCCAGGTGTGTGCTCTGACTCAAAATCAAACCTCTGACTCTGGTTGCAGTCCGGCACTCAATCCACTGAGCCACACCAGCTAGGGCTGAATACAGTTCTTAAGGAACCAAGTCACACTTGGTTCAAGAGGCTACTCGAATAATTTAGCAACAGAAGGGATGCACAATCATTATTAATATGCTGAACTGCTGAACTAAACCTCCAAGAAACACATTGCATGTTCTATTTAACAGGAAACCAAAGGCAGGCCAGTGTCTGAGTTATTTCTTGTGCCTACCCATTTGCTAGCTGTGTGACCTGCAGTGTGTTGCTTAACCTCCGAACCTCAGTCTCTCAGGTGGAATGAAGATGATAAATGAGGAGTGTTGAGAAGGTGAATGAGATAACAGCCGTAATCAGCTAGTGCATCACCTGGCACACAGTAGACACCTAGTAAATGTTGCCGCTATTCCTCTCTCACCCCCACAATTGAATTCACGGTAAAATTAATTGAATTCACTGAATGAAACATGATCCCATCACTTCCTTTTTTTTTTTTTTTCTTTTTTCCCAGACAGAGGGGCAGGGAGGGAGAATGAGAGGGAGAGAAACATCAATCAATGTGTGGTTGCCTCTCCGGAATCCCTACTGGGGATCTGGCCTGCAAATGAGGCATGTGCCTTAGACTGGGAATTGAACCAGCAACCCTTTGGTTTGCAGGCTGGTGCTCAGTCCACTAAGCCACACCAGCCCAGGCCACTTGCTTTGATTTCCAAATTTTTCCATCATAATAAAGAGTAAGTATAATACACAGAGGTTTCCTGTAAAAGCAACACTACCAAAAGACATTAGCTTTTCTTTTAAAGATTTTATTTTTTTATTTTTAAGAGGGGAAGGGATGGAGAAAGAAAGGGAGAGAAACATCGATCAGTTGCCTCTCTCATGCGCCCCAGGAAATCGAACCAGTGACCTTTTGTTTTGCGGGACGATGCCTGACCAATTGAGCCACGCCAGTCAGGGTGACAGTAGCTTTTCTAAAACAATTTTACCAAACGATGTAAGAAACACATGTTTTTAGCCCTGGCCGGTGGCTCAGTTGGTTGGAGTCTCATCCTGTGCACCACAAGCTCGCCGGTTGGACAGTTTGATTCCCATCAGAGCACATGCCTGAGTTGTTCAATGTTTCTCCCTAGAATCAATTAAAAAAGAAAGAAAGAAATATGTGTTTTTAAAGGAACATGAAATACATGAAACTCCTAGCACCCTTGGCACCTAATATATTTTTTTCCTTGCAACAGCTTCCATTTTAGAAACCAAGAGGAAAAACGAGAATTATTCAGGTAGGCTGATTAAGGCACACCCATTGGAACCGTCTGTGTCCAGGAAGGCTTCCTTTCCCAGCCCCACGCCGAGGACCGCGCATGGCTGTGGAGCTCTTCTACGCTGCTCTGCCCCGACAAACAAACAGTAAACGTCGGCTCTGGGGCTGGAGTTGTTCACAACCCCTTTAGACCGCTCTGACAGCACTGCTAATTACTGTATTTTTGGAAAAGATCCTACCTTGGGAGTTTTAAATTAGTCATAGCAAGTCCGTCTGCTTTTAAATTGACTTTTTTTTTTAACACAGTACATGTTAACAGCAGAGAAACAAGAAGAAAAGTAGAGTTCAGATTAGTGAACTGGGGGAGAAAAGTTTATTCAATGTGCCTGGTTTTCCCACTCAGGATTATATAAATACTGAATCTCTCTCTCTGTTTCCTCACACAACAGATGGTTCTGTTTTTGCAAGCTCCGTAGTGGTTGTGTCGGTGAACCGAAAAGATTGTGCTTTTTTGTTATCTTGTTTGGTCATTTTCCCTCTAGATGGATGGATTCCTAACCTTAGCCATAGCTACTGAGGACTATCTCAAATCAAATCTGCTTTGCGCTCTTGTTAAATGACACTACAAGTATTGTGTATTGGGGATTGAATCTTAGATAGAAGAAAAGTTATCTTTGAAAATAAAATGCAGGTCCTGGCCTGCTAGCTCATTTGGTCAGAGCGTCATCCTGATAGGCCAGGGCTGCGGGCTTGACCTCAGGTCAGGGCACAGACGAGAATCAACCGACGACTGCATGAGTAAGCGGCACAGCAAATCGGTGTTTCCCCTGCCCCTTCCTCTCTCTGAAATCAATCAATCAATAAAAAATAAAATAAAAATCTTTAAAATGCAGGCTAGCTATATATTGAATTTGGCTGTATTTGCTGAACCGCCTACCTATTGGGACCCTAAAAGTCACCAAAGACAACCAACGAAGTGATGCTGAGAAATATCTTCACCAAAGCTATCATTCTGGGTAAAGAAGTTTCATGCCCAATAACAAGACCTTCTGATTTTATAATCAGAAGGTACTCGAGGCCCAGAGAAAAATGCATGGGAAGCCCTTGAGCAAGGCACTTACGGCCCCTAGATTATGAGGGAAGCCCACGGCAGCGTCTTCCAGCCTCACCGTCAGCTCCGCCCAGCACGGTTCCCCAGAGAGGGCAGGACGAGGCCTGAGTTATCACAGTTGAGTGCCTGAGGCACAGCGACTGTCTAATGAGCTTGGTGGGCTGTCACAAACACACCTCAGGAATAGCTTCATCTAATTCTAACCTTGGGAATCTATACCCGGTCTAGTTCTTTCCTCCACTGATATTTTTAACCTAAAATAATTTTATTGATCTTTCATGAATGTACTTTTTCTGGGCTTTGGAAATTGCAAATGGGGTATGTAGGAGAGACAGGAGGGAACTGGCCACTTCATTCCTAGCTACCCTTTGGGAAAGGTGCGAACCGACGACGCCCACCTCACAGAGCGAGACTCTGGGTGGTCTGCTCGACTACCTGCCGTGGGGTGCATATTGCTCTGAATTTTAAGCCAGCAGTTTTGTTCCCTCCCTTGTATATTTTATGATAACCAGTCTGGAAAGTTTTTTCTTTTCAATTACAGTTAACTCAGGAACCACTGATGTATAATACTATTCTGTTTACTATAGACTATGCTGTATATACTACCTTGTTTACTATAGGGTAAACTCCAAAAGGTTGTGCTCTTTTTTCTAGGAATTTTCCGTCTTGGACCAGCGAACTTCGGAAACCATCCTTGCTATCCACGACATCCTCAACTCTGGAGTTCTGTCGCGTTGTCTCTTTTGATCCTGTTGACATAGACAAACAATTCGGCTAAGGACACGGCGATGGTGGGAGGGCAAAGCCTGGGTGACAAATGAAAACTGCAGCTCTGAACAGCCAGCAAAATTACCACCTCGCCCTGCCTGAGGAACATTTCCTGAAAGAGGTGGAGTTGGAGGGGCTTGGTGCCAATTCAAAAATGTGTAATGCCAGCTTTTTTTCTCCCTTACTTTATTTATCCAGCTGCAAAACAAAATTAGCTTTGCGCTGCTCGAAAACTTAGCAGTGGGTTGTATAGACGATTCAGAAGTCCGACAGAGCCGCCAGCCCCACCCCCACCCCCAGAGTCTCAGGGAAGGCAATTTGAATGGTCCGGGCTCACCCTGCCAAGGGGAAGATCGGTAGGTCTGTAGGGCTTTCGTGCTCTCTTTCTCTCAGCTTCTCCCTGCTTCTCGGAAAGTGCAGCTGAGTGTGTCTAGCAATCAGGTCCCAATGAGGGAGCCTGAAAGTGGAGGGGGACTAGAGGTTCTCCCATGACGAAGAAGAAACCAAGGCCAAGGCCGCTTGAAGCACCGAGTTCCAGCGAGGTCTTGATTGGAATTGTCCCCCTCCCTGTGTACCTCTCATCTCCCTGAGCTTCCTCCTCGCCCCTCTTCCCAGCCCTCTCTCTCAGCCTTGCTTTCTCCCTCCATCTACTCTTCTTTCCCCTGTGCACCCCTCTGCCTTAACCCCGCCAGGGGCCCCTTGAAAATTTATTAGCCGCGGTAGTGTCTCTGGGCCTGAGAGGATTTCGTATCACAAAATAGTTTTATGCATCAACCGTGTGCTGAGTGCTGCACTAGATACTTGGGATACGAAGACGACGAAGACCAGCCTCTTCTCTTTAGACGTTTCTAGTGGGTGAGTGGGTAACAGCCACCTTGGCACAGGAAGGGGTGTCGGTGAAGTGGGAGTGAAGACTGGGTGCTGCAGCGGGGTCGGGAGGAGCATCACCTTCTGAGCAGAGAAGATCAGCCGCCCTCGCACTCCGGGGTACGTAGGGTTCAGAGACAGCTGGGGAGGGGGCTGCAGGGACATGTTTGCCTTCTGCCCTGCGCTGCCCCACCCGCTGCTCCCTCCTCTAGGTCTCAGCTCCACTGTCACTTGCTCCAGGGAGTCCCATCCACCCCTACACGGGAGTGTGGCCTCCAGTACTGGCCCTCCCGTGGTGGTTCTCACCTGAGGTTTCTTTTTTTTTTTAAGATTTTATGTATTTATTTGTAGAGAGTGGGGAAGGGAGGGAGAAAGAGAGGGAGAGAAACGTCAATGTGCGGTTGCCTTTTGTGCGCCCCCTGCTGGGGGCCTGGCCCGCAACCCAGGCATGTGCCCCGACTAGGAATGGAACCAGCGACCCCTTGGGCCACAGGCCAGCACTCAGTCCACTGAGCCACACCAGCCAGGGCCTACAGTTTCTTACTTGTCCGTCCAACCCTTTGGACTGGGTCCTCCAGAGGCCTTGTTGATCTCTGCAGCCCAGCTCAGTCCCTCCCCCGGGCTCCGCTCAGTAAACGCCGACGGAAGGACTAGACTGGCGAAGGGCACAGCCCGGAGGTGTAAACAAGCCTGACGCGCAGAAGGACGGGCTTGTCCAAGCCACGCCCGTCCCGAGAAGACTTCCCTCTTCAACTGTTAGCCTATCTTTTCCTCTCTTTCCTTCCCTTGGGTATCAGACCTCAAACAATAATGGCTTATATTTGCCACACATACTTTCTCACTGTCTGCTCACTCTTCCCTGTGCTGACGGTGTCTGCCGTCCCCACCACTGCCTCCCCGGGCGAAGGCCACAGCCACCCAAGTGGCCAGATCTGACCTCCCTTTTCAGGCCTCATCCACCTCGTAGTCATCTCCAAGGCCAGTTCAGACATCACCGCTTTCAGCAAACATCCCCTGACCTCCAAAGCAGGCGTAGATAGGCCTTCCCGGCACCTTCTCTGAGACAGTCCTCCCTTGGGTTCCGCAGTTCCCCTTCCAGCTCTCCGGCCAGTCGTTGTCTTGTTAGGACTTCTTTTCCGCCAGCTCTGAGGGACGGGCTCTGCCTCTGGACTGCTGTCCTCCAGCACACCGTGAGCGACCTCATTCTCCCCAAGGCTTCGCTCAACCCCGAATGCTAATGACCTCTAACCTTTATCTCTGGCCCTCACTTCTCCCCTGAGCTCCGGATTCATGTTTCCAGTTTCCTACAGGATTTTTGCACCTGGATGTCCTCATGGCCCCTCCATCTCCGAATACGCCCCTTGGACTCATTCCCTGTGCCTGCCACACCTCCCCACATCCTCCTTCCAAATTTCACTCGAACGTCTTACCCAGATACCTTAGTCATCCCTGGCGGTTTCTTCCTCGTCCTCCTCAGGCAATGGGTCACCTCGGTAACTTGCATCTAATCTCTGTGGTGTCTTACATCTGTCCCCTCCTCACACCCGTCCCCAAGGCACTCACCATCTCTTGCTAGGACGGTTGCAGTGGCCTTCTAACCTCTCTCCCAGGACCCAGGCATTCCACCCCGCCCTCCACATGACCACGAGGAAACTTTCTGAAACACACGTTGGACTACATCACTCATCTGTTTTAGTGCGTCCGAAGGATTGGTTTCCCTGCCACTTCCAGAATGAAGTCCGAGCTCCGGCCTGACAGGCCTGTGAAGGGCAAGGTTAAAGGCTGTGTCACCATCAGTGCTCCCTGGTTTGATGAGTGATCTTTCACAGTCCAGCCCCTTTGCGGCTTCATCTCGGACCTCGCACACGGCAGCCTGCGAAGGCGTCAGGTGCCCCCAGGGCTCCAGCCCTTGTTCACGCAGCTCCCTGAGGCCTTAGCCCGACTGCCTCCTCCATCCTGGGGAATTTCTTGACGGCCCCAGGCCCTGTGCTAAGGAGAGGGTTACAGGGAATGTTCGGGTACTAGACTGACGAGTAAACAAGTGTGACACTGAGGAAAGTGCAGGGGCAGGGCCTCGGTCCTACACCCTCCCTGGAGAGAAATGGACGTGAAAAGCCAAACCATGCCCGTGAGGGTGATCAGTGAGCATGGGGTCCAGGCAGAGGACCCCAGACAGTGGATAAGGCCACTCGGGCGCTCTCATAACATGCCACGGAAGTAGCTTATAAACAGAAACCGTGCCCAGGGTCTGAAGGCTGGGAAGGCTGAGACCAGGGCACTAGTGCAGTCACATTCTGCCTCCCGGCTCATAGCGGAGCCGCATCCTGTGTCCTCGTGAGGTGGCAGGGACGAGGCGCTCTGTGGGGTTTCTCA
>PVKM010053005.1:0-10120 GCA_004027735.1 Carollia perspicillata
AATCTCAGGCCCTGTTCCAGTCCTACTGAGTCTGCATTTTACCCAGATGTCCAGGTGCTTCGTGTGTGGATTTGAGAAGTGGGAGGCAGGGAATCAGGAGCTCTGGGGCTGAACCACTCGTGGCTGTCCATCCATCTAGCTCTGTGACCTTGCTCAAGTATCTGGGCCTGTCTGTGCCTTGGTTTCCCCACCTGTAAAATGATGGGGCTGGATTAGTTCCTGACCCTCACCACACCCTCACTCCCCTCTGACTATAGTGTTGATCACCCCAGGAGCCACGGCAAAAGTCAGATGGTACCTCAGAGAGGTGGGTGCTCTTGTTCTCTAAGGAGGTGTGGGTAATTACAGTCAGAATGGGCCAGTGGCCTGGCCTATGGCCTGTAATCTCATCTGCAGGATGTGCTGCTTTGCTGGCCCACATTCTTGCGGAGAAGGACCAGTGCTCCTGGCTTGCTACAGAGCCTCTTAGCCCTTACATTCACCTTAAAGTGCCTCTATTAAAGCTTTTGCCCTAATTTAGTGATTGCTTAAAAAGTTTTGAGATGAATGTCAAGGTCAGTTTTGGCTGCATGTGCAAAAGTAGCTCAGCCAAAGGTTCCAGCCCTCCATACCCATTGTCTGTTGATATCCCTGCCAGCTACACCCACCCTGGGGTCAGCTGATGAGTGGCAACTCCTGGCCAAGGAGCTCTGGTGGGATTGGGGGCTCACTGAGCTCTCTGGCCAGTCCCATTCCAGGGGTATTTTCTGGGTGCAGAACCAGGGAACTGCAGACTGTACTGAGCAGCACACTGCAACAGCACAGGAGAAAGCTGAGTTCTTGCCTCGGCACTGCCACGGATCAGCTGTGTGAGCTTAGGCAACTTGCTTTACCTCTCTGTGCATTAGTTTCCTTATTGGTAACATGAGAATATGGGACTGGTGTTTTCAAACTTTTTGTAATTGTGACTCACTAGAAGAAATGCATTTGACTTTGTAATTTCCATACACTTGAGTTTGTGTTTAACTGAAACCAAAGTGAAACAGTGCTCACTCTTATTATATGTGACATGCTTTGATATTTTCTGTTAGAGTCCTTTCATTCTCTTCTCCTCAAGACAAAAAAAAAAGGTTGGTCACTTCCCACTCCTGGGTATGAGTGGACAAGATGAGCTATAAGGGCTGTTAGAGCCCAGAAGTCAAACAAGAAACCAGAATCTCCGGTAGGGTATAGAACATTTAAATGGAATTCTTCATAAATGACTCAGGGTGAGGTTAAGTGATTCTGGGGCATCTTCTAGGACATAGGTGGCAAACACAAGGCCCAAGGGCCATATCTGGCCCTCCACCTTGTTTTATCCAGCCCGGCACCTTGTTTCTACCTGGTGGCAGCACCAAACTCCTTGCCCCTAGTTAAGGAGTAGTTGCATATTTACAGCCCTAAAATTACATTTGGCCCTTCAAAGGCAACCATGAGGCTAATGTGGCCCCCGTGAAAATGACTTTGACACCCCTTTCCAGGAGATGAGTTCAGGGGTTTGGGCTTGTTTGTGGGAGGGCCATAGCCAGGTGTTCATGAAGGAAGAACAAAGAAGGTCTGGGGAATGGCCCAATTCAGGCTGGTTTTGGAGAGTCCTAAGAAGTGTCAGAACATCTCCCAGCCTCCTCCATGGCTGCTTTTCAGTAGAGGGAATGACGCTTCAGTCCACCAGGGAAATGCATACCTGTCCTGGAGATGGTGATGAGAGCCCAGGCCACTGCCTCTGTGTGTCCAGCTCAGGGCCAGGTGTTTCCAGTAGCCCACTTTTAATGAGCACGTATTCTGTGCCAGGCTCTGAATTAAGCAAATAGAACACAGAGTCCTTGTCACTTAGCAGTTTATGATCACACTGATGAAGCAGAGCTTATACCCATAAAAATTCTGCCACAAAGCCAGCCAGAAAATTCCCATTCTGTTGAAATACTAGACAGTGTTGCCATTGGCAGCAGTGGCCACTGCTTCCTCCTTTTCCAAACCACACAACTTGTTTCTTTCTCCGACTGGTCCCAGAGAAGATGGGAAATCTGGTCTCAACCAGGTTAAGCAGGACTCAGGCTGGGCCATGACCCTCAGGGTTACAGTTTTGCTTCAGTGAGTGAAACAGGGCCCCCAGTTTCCTCTTCAGGTTCACCTCCAGGTTCTGGGAGGAAGGAGGGTGCAGCTAAGTTGAATGCTTGGCACAAGCTCTTACAAGCTGACGTCAGGAGACCCACCTTCTGGGCACTGTCAGAAATAACCTGGGGCCCTCCTTACCTCACTGCCATGGATTTTTTTAAACCTGCACCTTGGGAAGAAGGGAAGAGGCAAGTGTAGGAGCATTTACTTTCTCGGCCCCTTTGCCAGAGGTTGAGGAACTGTCAGATTTGAGTTGAAAACCCGGTACAATGTTTGACTCTATTGCATGTCCACTGGAAAGTAGCCATAGTCCTTTGGGGTGAGGTAGGGGACAAGGTCAAATGCAGGCACCTTGGGCTAAAGCCCAGTTCCTCTGCTGAACTTCTAGAGTGAGGTGTGCTCCATCTGTGCCTCTGCTTCTCTCCAAGGAAGTGGGGTTAGATTATTCCTGTGTCCACTGCAGGGACTCAGAGGACTTTGCAGCATGAGGGATGTAGTTTAGACTAAGGAAGAACTTCTGGCCCTCAGGATTAGGGATTTCTCTGCCATGGAAAGTGTCCTCCTTGGTACCTTCACCTCCTCTGTACATAGAATGATGCTATCTGGAGGCAGCAGATTTGGGCCCACACCAGAGTTACTGGGGGATGCCAAGGCCCCACCCCAGGAGGGCCTAATTCACTTGGCCTAGGGTGGGGACTCAAAGTCTGCACTTAAAAGATATTCTGAGGAATTCTGACTTTTGTCCTGAATTGGAACCTGCTGGATAATTGACCTGGTTGGGTTCGTTACCAGGATCTAGCCCCCAGCCGAGGGGTTAGGATGAACTGGCTGTGTCTGGGGTGGGGGTGCTCTGAGCTTTAAGAAAAAGTCCAGCCACAGACTGTGCTCCGCCTGCCCTGGCTCAATCTCTGCAGCTCCGTAGCCTGAGAATGTCATTCAGGCTGCCTGTTCCTCATCATCAGTGGTCACTCTTGGCCTCAACAAGTTTAGCAACACTCTGCACGACCTCATTGGGATCAGTTTCTCACCTGCAGTCTTTCCTTGTGCAAGGGAGTCAGGCCTTAGGCAATTTCTTGGGAGTGAGCCGGCCCTCACACTGCAGCCTCGGCCCAGGCACTCTCCAGCCACTTTCTGTCTAGAGTGACTTCCCTGGGCTCTGGGACTGTGTCCAGGCCAGGAGAGGTGGTGTCTCCCAGTCTGGCAGGCAGCCCCAGCTCTGAGACCCGGTACCCTGACACAAGCCTGAGAGTTGGTGTTCTGTGATGTGGAGCTTCAGGGACTCAACAGTCTTTGGGGCAGTGGGGTCATCACTTCCTTGGCCTTGCCTCCAAGTAGGGCAGCAAGTAAAGCATGATATATATGGCAGGTGGCGCTAGGTACCACCTGTGAAGGACCTTCGCTGTGTGGTTCTTGAACATTAGCTTGTTTCACAATGACCAGAGAATCTTGATTAAAAGGTAGATTCCTAGATCCTGTCCCCACAGAGTCTGAATCAGTGTGTCTTGGGGAGGGGCCCAGGAATGTGCATCATAGCACTCCCTGCTTCCAGTGGTCTTGATGCAGGCAGGCCACAGACTACATTTTGAAAAATGCTGCCGTAACTTGTCTTTCCAGAATGTATTAGCCTGCAAAAGGTATACCTGGGGGCCCTTGCAGTCTGTAATTTTACTCCTGTTCTGAGAGTAAAAATAAGTTCTCCTGAGGGCTCAAGGTGAAGAGGCTATGGCTTAATTAGGCACCTGTGTCGTATTGGTGCAATATTATCTGAGGCAGCAGCACACTGTTCACATCACCCTGAGAGCAAGTGGAAAGGTGGGCACTATTTGTGCTCTGTGCACTCGTGGGCATCGTTTGTAAACCCAGCTAATGAAAAATGGTTTGCTTTATAGGATGGGATAAAGCTACAAAGTTGGTTTATACAAGACAGCAGAATCTAATTAGGGAGACACCATCCATCCTGAAAATTCAATTGGTGGTTTCACAGCCTTTGCAGAATTTTCTACAAACTCTTGTTTTCCTTTTATTAAGCTCTACTCTAATCATGAGCGCATGTGTGTGTGCATGTGAGAGAGAGAGACAGAGACAGACATACAATTAGGGAGTCCAAGAGAGACTGTTTTCATGGGAACAAGAAAACTGTAAATAAGAATTTGCTAGTAAGCACTTTTCCTTGAGGGCCGGAGACTGCATCTCCCTGAAGAAGGTGGCAGGGGGCAGTGGCGAGTCTGGATCCCTCACTTAAAATTCTCATCTCAACTACAAAACTGACTGAGGCTGAACTTGCTTCCATTTTGTTCTCCAGCAAATAACAGATTCCTTGAAACTTTTCCAGTTCAGAGTCTTCACTCTGGAATGAGAGCATGTGGGGCAGGGGTGGGGGAGATGTGAGAAAGGGGTTCAGGCCTCAGCCATGACCTTGGCCCTCCCCGGCCCTATAGTGCAGTCATTTGGCCCCATTCCTGCTCCATTTTCTGCTTATTCCACAGTTAATAAGCTCCAGATGGAATTTGGATCGCTGATAATCCTCAATGTAAATGTAGGGAGTTGTCGGTTTTAAAACCTGGAATGCTTGGGTAGGCAGTGTGCTGTTGTGGATGGAACATGGGACTGGGAGTCGAGGCCTGGTTGTCCTCCTGCTGTGACCCAGGGAATCTGGGTGACTGCAGGCTGGTGGCTTCACCGCTTTAACCCTCATTTTCTTCACATTCAAAACAATAGAGGGGGAATACATGAGCTTTTTAAGTTCATAGTCTGTGATGGGGAGCAAAGGGGCTTTCCTCCTTTGCATCTGCTTTTCATGAGACTTTGCAAACCAGGAGACAGTGATCAGCAGAAATATTGCCTGTGTACATAGACACACCTGAAATCAGGAAGATTACTCTCTGAGGCCAGTGGCCATTTCTGAAGCTCTGCCTTGAGTTCAAGCTTCTGAAATTTATCTAAAATGTAGAGAAGTGTCATTAGTTCTGTCTAAGGTCAAGAATACACCTTCATTTAGGGAAAAGAGAAGGTACTATTTTTCTGTAGTGGTTTAAGCACACCCCAGCCTAGAACCTAGAACCTAGGAGGTGAACCGGATAACTTTCTGAGACCCTTCAAATTCCAAACAGATTTTGTTCCTTAGTGAAGGCAAAGGAGAGAAGGAACAGGAAAAAAAATATTTTGACTAAGTAATATTCTAAAGCAGGAAGGTGTTGGCCTGTATGTTATTAGCTGGAACCCCAGTGGTGCTGAGTATTAATGGTTTACTCTAGTATGGTACCCTAACTCTCAGTGTGCAGAGCACTTTGTGAAGGTTAATTAATTTTCACAGTCTCCACGATAGGCTGGCAGGGTAAGTTATTGCTAACTACATCTCACCTTCCAGTTAGTTCCCTATAAATTATCTGTAAAGGCCTCTCAGAATCTAAACCTTGATTCCATGAGATTCACTATTTCCCCACCCCTACCTCCTGCTCACATATCCCATTCTTCGATCTCCGCTACCATGCATGGGTGTGCACACACACCACACACACGCTTGCACACACACACACACACACACACACACACACACACTTATGCTCCTCCTTTGGAGGGGGGCATGTACCACAGTCAGACTCCCCGGGTGACATTTCAGTGTCTAAGTTGGACCAGAGCTTATGTACTGGCCTTCAGTAGGGCTCATTCTTTCAGATCCCTCACTGCCCATGTGGCATCCTCAGTATGTATTGTTGCTCCTTCCCCTCACTGCGGAAAATCTCCCTTTCCTGGACTCAGCCTTTCTTAACTTTCCCCCTGACAGCTCTCCCATCCTCCCCGCAGCAGAGCAGGCAGCTTCCTCCACTCCTGTCCAGTTGGGGCTCTGTGGTCACAGAATCACTGTCAGCTGGAGCCCAGCAAGGCTGTGTGATGGGGCCCACTTTCTGGTGTGAGGCTCCTGCCTGTTTCTTTCCTCTGTGCCACTTTAGCATTGGACTTGGTGTTCGTAGGGGCTGCATTCATAGTGTGCAGAGACCATTCCATAAGCCTAGATCATTTTACCCAGATTCTTGCCTTATGAAGGGCTTAATCAATACTTTTTAAAGTTCGGTAGTAATATAGATCTTTTTTCACGTTTATTTTCTCTACTGAGCCACCCCAGCTCGTGTCCTTCCCCATGTCGCCCGTTTCTGGATGCCTCCCCATTCCTGCACACCTCTTCATACCACATCCACCAAGCTGTTGCATGATTCCCCTGCAGTTTCTACTGGCTCCTCGGCTGAAATCTGAAGGAACTACAGATTAGCAGCTTTCAGAATGGGGTCCACAGGTCTCTGCAGAATCGGAGAACTCATTTAATTAGAATTGATTATGTGCAGTCTATCTGCTACCCTTTATATTAGACATTTCTACACGCATATTCTTATTTAGTCCTCACAAACCTTTTCTAAGGTATGTATTACCATCTGATTTTTCAGATACGGATGACCTCAAGCTCACTGAGGTAATGTAATTTGTGCAAAGCCAAAAAGCTTATGAATGCCAGAACCAGGATTGGAACTGATGCCTTTTAACTCTGGGTCTAATGAACTCTGAGCCAACCATAGTGGTCAGCAGAGGGCTTAGGTCCTAGACACCCCTGGAATATGCTAAAGGAGCCATCCAGGCATCATAGTGAAAGGAGGGGATATATGTTCATGCTCAAGACTATTATTCACTCTGGCTGACTCCTTCGCACATTTGTCCCTCTGTCCCCCTGAGAACTCATGTCTCTTTCCCTCCTTTTCCTTTCATTTATCTTTTCTCTGTCTCCTCCTTCACTTATAGTTCAAAATAACTAGGCACAGATAGCAGACAATGAAATAATTAAACACTGTCCTAGAGTGAGCGGGGAGATGTTTGAGAATGGCTAATAGAAGACAGATTTAATATTTATGCCCACATTTATTAATTAATAGCTCAGAGAGCTCTATAATAGATTGTTGTCCTTGTCTTGTTCAACAGTTTTACCACTGACATAAATAAAGGGCAATAAGGGGGAATGTTTTGTGGCATAAAGTTTCATCCATATAGAAGGTACAATGATATAAACCTTTATGCACCAAACAACATACCAGCAAAGTATAAAAGGCAGGAACTTTTAGAAAAACAAAGGAAATCTAATAAAAACAAGATTTAAGAAGAATTTTAGAACACATTAACACATCTCAAATCTAGCACATTAGTCAGGCCAAAAGTACAATAAATATATACAGTATTTGAAACCATCGACCAGCAGGCTTAATTTAAGAGATGAATATAGAGTGTGTACCCTACGATAAGATACACATTCTTCTCATAGAACTCATATCAAATTGACAGCATTTTTTGCTACAAAAGAAAGATTAATAGATTCAAAAAAACAACTGCCTTACCACTATATTCTCTTATTTTAATACAATAAAAAATGGGACACCGATAGTTTGTATATTTTATTTATTTCTATTTTTTAAATTAAAAAAAATTTATCTTCACCTGAGGACATTTTTCATTGCTTTTTTTAGAGCGAAAGGGGGAAGGAGAGAAACATCAGTCAGTTGCCTCCCATATGTGCCTAGAATGGGGATTATGCACCTAAACCGGGGATCGAAACTGCAACCTAGGTATATGCCCTGACCAGGAATCAAACCCACAACTTTTTGGTTATGGAATGATGCTCCAACCAGCTGAGCCACACTGGCCAGGGTGGTTTGTATTATTTCAAAAAAAACATTGTTTTAAATTACTCTCAGATAATTGAAGTAATCAAAACCAACATTGTAGATTATTTAGCTCACATTATGATTGAAAATTTAAAATACCAACAAAACATAGAAGGTCACTGAGTACACTAAACAACCAGTTGGGATCCATTAAGACAGTGACAGGCTGGAAAGATGGACTGAACCTAACAAACATGAAATCTAATGGAATTATATTTGAGATTTTGCCAAAATCCAAAAAGCCAAAGGCAGAAGCACAAAGTGGGAGAGATAGGATTCAGCAGCACCGTCTAAAAACAAAAACAACCACAGAGCCACAAAGTTTAGAGTTTTTAGTTGACAAATGGGTTTAGCATTCACCAGCTACGATGTGGCTGCCGAGAAAAATCCTGTGACGTCAGGCTGCATGAATAGCCATGCCACATCTAGAACAAGAGAGGCGATAGTCCTGCTCTAATCTGCACTGATCTGACTTCATACGCAGGGTACTGGGTTGGGGGCTCTATGACTTGAGGAAGCTAAATGAGAGCCCATTTTGAGAGGAGTAAAGGGAATGATGAAGGGACTTACAAAAAACACAACTTCATGTGAGACATAGTTAGAGGAAGCAGAGAGGCATGGCCTGAACCCAGGGCTACTCCTTGACATCTTAATGCTGTTTCAAATATGTGAAAGGTTTTATGGAGAGGAGGGAAACAGTCATAGAAAAACATATTTCTTTGAGCCAGGATATTCCAAAGATGAAAGATTTGCTTAGAGATCCAGGAAGTCCCCAACTACTGAAGGCATTCTAACCTAGTCTGGGTCTATTGTGGCCAGGATTTTAGCACTGGAAGAATAGGTGATTGGATCAGACAGTCCTTCCAACCCTGAAATTCTTCAGTTCCCCTGGAATCTGGTATTCCCCCAAGCTGGTACACAGGCTTCTGAGTTTGGTATCCAAAGTCTTAACCGTTAACATTTTGAGCACAGGGCCTGTGGGTGGTATAAATGTCTGGGCATTTATAACCTAGTTGAGACAGCATAAACCCAAATGAAACAGTTGTTCAGGACTTTAAAATTAAATGTCAAACAAAGACATATGGTGTCTTAAGAGTTCAGAGAAGGGGGTATGTGAGGGTTGGAATAGATGGGGAGATCCCCATGGAGAAGACTTCAAAGTCTATGTGTGCATCAGGCAATAAGAGTGGTTTTAGAAGGGGTGGCAATGAAACCTATATGGTAAGCAGACACAATAGGTGGCCTTTTTCCCTTGATGACAGAATACGGTGTGCCTAGCTACCCTCCACACACCTATGCACAGCTCTTTTCAGAGAGTCTCCCCCAGGTCCCAGCAGACACAGGCTCCTGCTCTCACACTGCCTTGTCTTTAACAGATTGGTCTGACAGCAGTTTTTATTGACTAAGCTTTCTGTTCATCTTCCGGATTGCTTCTGACCCTTTTCAAACCCGGCAGCCCTTTTATCCTGTAAACTAAGACCCTCCTCCCTTTGGGGGAATGCTGATCCTTGCCCTCCTCAGCCCCTGATAATATTTTTTAATATATTTTATTGATTATGCCATTACAGTTGTCCCATTTTCCCCCCTTCATTCCCCTCCACCCTGCACACTCTCTTCCACCCGCACTCCCCCCATTTAGTTCATGTCCATGTGTCATAAGTTCTTTAGCGTCTACATTTCTCACACTACTCTTGCCCTCTCCCTGTCTATTTTCTCCCCACCATCTATGCTACTTATTCTCTGTACCTTCTCCCCACATCTCCTCCTCCCACTCCCCTGTTGCTAACCCTCCAAGTGATCTCCATTTCTGTGGCTTCGCTCCTGTTTTAGGTGTCCACTTAGTCTGCTATTGTTTTAGGTGTGGTTGTTAATAACTGTGAGTTTGCTGTCCTTTCATTGTTCATGTTTTTTATCTTCTTTTTCTTAGATAAGTCCCTTTAACATTTCATATAATAAGGGCTTGGTGATGATGAACTCATTGAACTTGACGTTATATGAGAAGCGCTTTATCTGCCCTTCCATTCTAAATGAAAGCTTTGCTGGATAGAGCAATCTTGGATGTAGGTCCTTGCCTTTCATGACTTGGAATACTTCTTTCCAGCCCCTTCTTGCCTGTAAGGTCTCTTTTGAGAAATCAGCTGACAGTCTGATGGGAACTCCTTTGTAGGTAACTGTCCCCTTAACTCTTGCTGCTTCTAGAATTCTCTCCTTCATTTTTATCTTGGCTGATGTAATTATGATGTGCCTTGGTGTGTTCCTCCTTGGGTCCACCTTCTTTGGGACTC
>PVKM010053006.1:0-10128 GCA_004027735.1 Carollia perspicillata
CCCTGTGGTCTGGCTGTAAAAACCAGTGGAGACTGAGTAAGTGGATTAAACTGCTGGATTCCCAGGCAGTTCTGTTTAAAGGGCCAGCACATGGACTTACTCAGACTGACTTCCACTGAGCCCCAGCACGGGGGCAGCAGCTTAACAGGCATCAGTGGCATACAGGGAGGAACTGAAGTGTCTAGCATCAGGGTAAGAGGTGGGGGACAGCTTTCTCCAAGACAGAACTGCTGGCACAGGCCACTGTTCCTCGTCTGAGCCCTATATCCACAGAGCCACAGAGTGTGGCAGGCACCAAATCTGAGATTCCATCAACCTGCCCTGTCCTGGTGATTCCTTGAGACTCCTCCCCACACAACTTATGGGCCCATCCAAGTGGTTAACAGTGGCTTTTCCATACAAATGACTTGTTTTGGCACATGCTCCTAATGTTCCTAATCCTCTCAAATAAGTAGCAGTTAGCCTCAGCGAGCCCTTGTACCTTGCTAAGTGGCCTCATGCCCAGCACTAGCAGCAGCTGGGCTTGGGGCACAGCCTGGCCTCACTAGGGCACCTCCAAGTCCAGCACAAGAAGCAGCCAGCTGCAGGTCACTTTAGAGCTCATGCCATGTGGCCCCAGACAAAACACAAGCAGGCACCAGAGCCCTGCTGAAGTAAGCCCTGCTCCGTGGAGTAGGCCACTGCCCAGCTGATCCTCCACAGAGGGCAGAGGTTGGTGGTCAGTGGTCACAGCCAGTCCTTGCAACTGACTGGCCTGGGTAAATCCCTCCCATTGACCTACCAACAGCAGTCAAAGCTCAACTACAAGAGGAGGGTGTACTCAGTCCACACAGAGGGTGCCCCTTGAGTGCCTAGCTTGGTTGATAGGGGAGGCTGTGCCACTAGACCCTATAGGACACATACTACATTAGGCCACATTACCAAGGCAGAGAGTCATAGCAGCTCTACCAAATACATAGAAACAAACATAGGGAGGCTGCCAAAATGAGGAGACAAAGAAACATGGCCCAAATGATAGAACAGATCAAAACTCTAGGAAAAGAACTAAACAAAATGGAGATAAGCAAGCTTTCAGATGCAGAGTTCAAAATACTGGTTATAAGGATGCTCAAGGAAATTAGTGAGGACCTCAACAGCACAAAAAATATCCAGGCAGAATTGAATGATACACTAATTGAAATAAAGAACAATTTACAGGGAATCAACAGTAGAGTGGTGATGCTGAGAATCAAATCGGTGGTTTGAAATATAAGGAAGCAAAAAAACAACCAACTAGAATAGCTAGGAAAAAAAATCCAAAAGAAATAAGAATAATGTAAGGAGCCTCAGGGACAACTTCAAGCACACCAACACTCACATCATAGGGGTGCCAGAAGGAGAAGAAAAAGAGCAAGAAATTGAAAATCTATTTGAAAAAATAATGAAAGAAAACTTTCCTAATTTGGTGAAGGAATTAACATGTGAGTCTAAGAAGCATGGAGACTCAAACAAGACAGATGCAAAGAGTACCATCCCAAGACTCATCATAATCAAAATGCCAAAGGTTAAAGATAAAGAGAGAATCTTAAAAGCAGCAGGAGAAAAACAGGTACTTACCTACAGTAAGGCAGTCACCTGATTTCTCAAAAGAAACTTTTCAGGATAGAAGGAATTGGCAAGGAATATTCAAAGTGATGAAAAGCAAGGATCTATAGCCAAGATTGCTCTACCCAGCAAAGCTATCATTTAGAATAGAAGGTCAGATAAAGAGCTTCCCAGACAAGAAAAAGCTAAAGAAGTTCATCATCACCAAACCATTATTATATTAAATGTTAAAGGGACTTATTTAATAAAAATAAGATCAAGAGTATAAACAATAAAATGGTAATAAATACATATCTATTAACAATTGAGGCTAAAAATAAACAAATTAAGCAAACAAGCAAATCAGAAATAGAATCATAGATACAAAGAACACTTTGATGGCAACCAGATAGGAGGAGGGTTTGGGGGAATAGGTGCAAAGGTGAAGGGATTAAGGAGCACATATTGGGCCCTAGCTGGTGTGGTTCAGTGGGTTGAGGGCTGGTGAATCCAAAAGGTGCCTTTGATTCCCAGTCTGGGGCACATGCCTGGGTTGCAGGCCAGGTCCCCAGAAGAGGATGCACGAGGGGCAACCACACATTGATGTTTTTCTCCATCTCTTTCTCTCTCCCTTCCCCTCTCTAAAAACAAATCAATACAATCTTTTTTTTTTTTAAGCAGCACAAATCAATACAATCTTTTTTTTTTTTTAAGCAGTTACTATACTGTAACACAGTATAGTCAGGACATGACTCTCAGTGACACATTGAACTATTTAGAGAACTATTCTATGTAATCGTGATACAGACATAATGATATGATACTTTTCCTATGGGCTCAGTCACATTACTTGTTTTTACAACAGGCTTACACATACAAAACACAAAAGATTTAGAGTTGCAGGGCAGAATGAAAATGTAAGAACAATGACAGATTTGAACAGAAATAGGGAAAGGGGAAGATAAGCAGAGACCTGTAGATACCTGAAAGAGTGGCCACCAGGATGGCTCAAAAGGAAAGGCCTGGTGAGTGAGATTTGAAGACGGAAAAGGGAAAAGAGGAGGATGGAGATTTGCTCCCCCTGCCTGTGGTTCAGCAGTGCATGTGGCTTTGGTCTTCAGCCTCAGGTAGAGCACGGTACAGAAGCCAGGTTCTCAGCTGCCACTGCCTGTTTGCGACCCGTGGCCACAAGTCCCAGATTCCACCCCCTTCTGCTCTTACTATTTTTGGTCCTTGCAAGTAATTATCTCATTGCTGAGCCACATTGTATCTTTTTTATTTTCTCTTTGCATATTTTGTTTGGCATTGCTTCATGTGTGCAGCAGATGAATGCATCTTCCTGCACCGTCTTGACTGGAAAGGCATTGTACTACTTTTATAATTTAGAAACTGGAATAATTAAAACAGAAAACACATTTCTCTTTCCTCGTAGGATCTAGTCTGCAATATACTGATAATGTAGTTATTATTTTTCATACACACGCAAAACCAGAATTTATCTTTCACATCAACATAGCATCCTTTTTCTGAACTCCAAAACTGTTATTCCATAAGGGAAACAGAGGCACAGGAAAAGAAACTGTAGATGTCCAAGCCAATCACCGCCCCTCCAATCCTCTATTCCCTGCCTTCTGGAGAAGCATTTCCAAATATCTTGGCATTCAGACCTGTCAGTGTATACTCTGGCCCTTAGAATGTGTGTGTGTGTGTATGTTTCATTTTGTTTTACTTGCATAAGATGATACAGAGAGGAATATCTAGCTGGATGTGTTTTTCTCTCCTCTGTGCATTAATAGCTCAAATATACCTAATGCTTACTATTGATATACACCACCTATTTTTATATCTTGCTTCATTTAATCCTGACATCAATCTATGATGCTTCTTTTATTTTCATTTTAAATGAGAGAAAACGGACACTCAGAGGTTAAGTAACCACGTTCAAAGTCACATGGTGGTTGATAGTGGATGCAGGACTTGAAGCTAGATAGATACCTGGTCCCAGAGCCCACCCTCTTGGTACTGTTTTTGAAAGTTGATTCTGTTACCCAAGGATCTACCAAAAAGGTATTCATAGTAGCTACCATTTACTGAGTCCCTGCTAAGTGCAGATTCTGTGCTGGCGCAGAAAGCAAGTTCGAGAAAGGCTGGACTGAACTGGGCATAAGAAAAGCAGAGTAAGCCAAGTAACTGGGGGTTGGGATTGGGCTGTGGCCTTCACGTCTTCAGAGCACCCTTTAGTGGTGCTGTTTAGTGCAATTTTCTTCTCTTTCCACTGATGTGTTCTGAAACTGTGATCGAAGGATGATTTCCTTTTGAAGTTCTCCAACGCTTTTTTTATATTTCTGTTTTTGCTTCATTTGGACTTTCTTTTTGTTTTACATTGAGAATTTTGGTATCATAAAAATATTATTCATCATATGCTTGTAATAATTCTGGAAAATAGTTACTCCGAGGTATATCTTGTCTTACTGACTTGCATCCAAAGCCATTAGTCATTATGTGGCACAACCATGAGGTATAATAAAAATAGAGTAATTTATCAGCAAGTTTCCTGGAGCTATTAGATATGAGTTAAGCTACAAATAGAGTCAAATAAAATACTCTTTGTGTCACTTTTATAAACTAACTGGCTAACATTAAAAATCATCTCCTTTTATACTAACAACCTTTGGAAATTTCAATATTCAATATACTTGGTAAACGCTATTGATTAAATGGCCCATGAAAATAACTGTTCTTCTCATTTGTTCTCCTTACGCTTTACTGTAGCTCTTGAACAAAGATGACACTTCTCCATTTCCATTCAAATAATTAGTAAGGTGTACTTTCAGTCCAAATTAAACTACCCTTTCTTGTGAAATCCTACCATGAATTTTTATGCTCCTCCTATATAGTTCTTAACTACCAACCTCACCATCCTTTTCATTGAGTTGTAGAGATAAAACCATTACTCAGGACCAAGTATAAATTCTATGCATTATAACTCTGAACCATTACTGAAAATTAATTCACTGAACAGTTTATTTTCTTACTGATGTCCTATAATTACACAAATAACATCAGTTGCGGATTCAAGAACTGCTTTTCCTAGAAAAATTGGTTACCAAAATAATAGGGTAATGAACTATCCAAGCGGTTCTTAAATATAGAAGCAATATAGTTTCTCTAAATGCCATGTTGTACTATAAAAATAATTGGTTAAGCATAAAAGAAATTTTAAAAAAGACACACTCAATAGTTTTTGTCATGAAAAATAAAATAAACTTCTCTATGGCAAAATATGGCATTCAAAAAGAAACGACAGACTACAAATTTTAGTTATAAATATTTAAGACAAAAATATAGAAAGCTCATAGAAATGACTTTGAAAATCCTAGGATACCAACAGAAGCATGGGCAAAGAATACAGATACATAATTCACAAGAGGAAATGCAAATTGCTAATAAACATAAGAAAATAAAGATATGCAAAGTAAAATGGAGAATGGTTTAAAGTATCTCCCATTAAATATTTTTAAAATACTGCACCATTGAATGGAAGCACTGGGAATGGCCGTCTTTGTGTTGTTCCTGATCTGAGGGGAAAAGTGCTCCATCTGCCATCGTTAGGTATGATGTTAGTTGCACACTTTATATAGATACTCCTGCTCATATTGAGGAAACTTCTTTCTACTCCTATTCCTTTTGTCTTTAACAATAATGCACAATGTTGGCAACAAAGCAACAACACAGACACACTATGTGTAAGTTTGTATACTCTCTAGAAATCAAGTTTGCAGTATGGATCAAATGTTTTTTATGCCATATTTTAGGTCAATACGTTTATTTCTATGTATTTGACTTAAGAAATTAATCTGACGTATGGTTAAAGATTTACAAAGATATTTATCAGAATGTTATTCATAATAGTGACAAATTAGAACTAATATAAGGTCAATATTAGGAGAATGGTTAAGATAATTATGGTCAAATATAAGAGATAATAATATGTAACCACTCAATTTCCATTTACAAAGCCTTTTTAATCTCATGGGAAAATGCTTACTTTAAAAAAAAAGTTCAGTAAAGATCAGATCTGGCCCAGAAACTTGGTGACGGACTCATGAAAGTGAGGTGAATGGGTTTAAAGTGATAGGGCTCTGAGATCCTGATCAGGGACATGATGTGAGGACCAGAGACTGGGGTGAAGACTCAAATTAGGGTGACAATTCCAGAACTCTGGGTTTAATGAGAGAAGGGCTAGAATACAATATGATAAAAAAGAAAGGAGAGTCATCAGTGAGCACAGACAAAATAGAGAGGAGACAAAGACCGCACAACTTTAATATGGAAAACAAAATGTTCTTCTCATGTAAATCCACCCATCTCAGTACCAATTTGAAACCCAGAACTCCAGAGCAGATGCTTTCTATTTGCAGAGAGAAAGAAAAAAAAAACACTGGAAGGAGATACACCAAAATGGTAACAGTGATTTTGTCCGAGTGGTGGATTATGGTTGAATTTAATTTCCTCTTTTATGCCTTTGTATGTTTTTAAATTTTTACAATGAGTATTTTTAAGGATTTCTGACTATAGAAAATCAGCACTTTTTTCTTTTTTTCATTGTATTTTATTATGTTGTTCCAGTTGTCACAATTTTTCCATCTTTGCACACCTCCAATCATCAAACTCCACTTCCTCAGGCAGTCCCCACACCATTGTTCATGTCTGTGGGTTTTGCATATAAGTTCTTTGGCTAATCCATTCCTATACTGTGTCTTCATGTGTATTCTGTAACTACCTACTTGTACTTTTTTTTTCTTTTATAAATCTATATTTATGCCTGTGTCTGTGTCTCTAGCATTTTCTGCCCCACTCCCCCTTCCTTCACTCCATGGCAGAATATGGACAGCTTTCCACGTCAATACATGTAGATTGGTCTCGTTCTTTGTAATGGCTGCATGGTACTTCATCACATGGGCGATGGAATTTGACCATTTCTCTATTGATGGATATGTAGTGCTCCCATTTTTGTGGGGGAGGGTACACGTAAATTCTTGTGTGTGTATGATAGCATTTTTCTGGAAAAGAATCTTAGAATCTCAAGAATCATTTAAGTGTTTGATAACTGCCAAATTGCCCTCCAGATTGTTATACTAATTTACATACTACCAATTGATCAGTAAGACGACATACTTCCTTAAGTTAATTGGCTACTTTTATTTTAGTTTTTGCCAATCTATTGTGCTAAAATTGCTATCTTATTTTAGTTTGTACTACCTTTGATTATTTGTCAGGTTGACTATCTTTTCATGTTTACTGGTAATTTGATTTTCGTGGTAAATTTTTCTTTTTTTTGTAGAAGTTCTATATATATGCAAGTTAGGTTACAAAACGCTAAAAATATTTTCTTCAAGTCTTAACTTTCTTAAAATACCTTGTCGTTTTTTCCCCAAGGTGTGAAAATAATTTATTTATGCAAATCAATTAACAAGTCTCAAAATATATTTGAGAATTATTCTTTTAAAATTTACAAAAGAATTAGTTCTGGCTAAGATGGAGGCGTAGGTGGGCACACTGTGCCTCCTCACATAACCAAGATTAAGGACAACGAAGATTTACAAACAGTAACACAACCAGAGCACAGAAAATTGAACTACGGAAGTCTGACAACCATTCAACCAGACCAGTAAGAGGGGCAGAGTTGGCAGTTGGAGGAGAGGGGACGCGGCAAGAAAAGGCAGTGGCTGGCAGACCCGAAAGTACAGGCAGCGCAGGGCTGGCAGACCCTGGATTCGGGGAGGAAACGAGCAGAGCACGCAGGGAAGTTGGCTGACTGCGGTCACACATTCGCGTGCAGATAAACTAGGCGACAGCAGGCAGTGAGATGGACTGCACAGCCCAGGGCCCCAGCTACAGGAAATAAAGCCTAAAAACAGAGATTGAAAAGGTGCCGGGAGGGACTCCCAGCCTCACAAGAGAGGTTGTTGGGGAGACCCACAGGGTCCTGGAACGTGCATAGGCCCGCCCACCTGGGAACCAGCACCAGGGGGTCCCAGTTTGCTTGTGGGAGGCAGCAGAGGGGATGCAAATCTGAGAGCCCGTGGAACAGGCACACTTGTTCCCTCTCTAACCCCGCCCACACAGACAGCATCACAACCCAGCCACTGGGTTGCCCCACCCTGGTAAACACCTAAGGCTCCGCCACCCATACATAACAGGCACCACCTGACCAAAAATGACTCAGATAGAAGAACAGCTCAAAGCCCCAGAGCCAATATTTTTAAGCGACCAAGAGATAGCCAACCTATTAGATGCATAGTTCAAAGCACTGATGATCAGGATGCTCACAGAATTGGTTGATTTTGGTCACAAATTAGATGAACAAATGAAGGCTACACTAAGTGAAATGAAGAAAAATGCACAGGGAACCAATAGTGATGGGAATAAAACTGGGACTCAAATCAATGGAGTGGAACAGAAGGAAGAAAGAAACAACCAAACCGAAAACAATGAAGAAACAAGAATTCAAAAAATAAGGAGAGGCTTAGGAACCTCCAAGACATCTTTAAACGTTCCAACATCTGAATTACAGGATACCAGAAGGGGAAGAGGAAGAGCAACAAGTGGAAAACTTATTTGAGCAAGTAATAAAGGAGAGCTTCCCCATTCTGACAAAGGAAATAGACTTCCAGGAACTCCAGGAAGCTCAGAGAGTCCCAAAGAAGGTGGACCCGAGGATGAACACACCAAGGCACATCATAGTTACATTAGCCAAGATTAAAATGAAGGAGAGAATTCTAGAAGCAGCAAGAAATAAGGGGACAGTCACCTACAAAGGAGTTTCCATCAGACTGTAAGCTGATTTCTCAAAAGAGACCCTGCAGGCAAAAAGGGGCTGGAAAGAAGTATTCCAAGTCATGAAAGGCAAGGACCTACATCCAAGACTGCTCTATCCAGCAAAGCTTTCATTTAGAATGGGTGGGCAGATAAAGTGCTTCCCAGATAAGGTCAAGTTCAAGGAGTTCATCATCACCAAGCCCTTATTATATGAAATGTTAAAGGGACTTATCTAAGAAAAAGAAGATAAGAAATATGAACAGTGAAAGGACAGCAAACTCACAGTTACTAACATCCACACCTAACACAAAAGCAGACTAAGCAGACACCTAAAACAGGAGCAGAGCCACAGAAATGGAGATCACATGGAAGGTTAGCAACAGGGGAGTGGGAGGAGAGGGTGGGGAGAAGGTACAGAGAATAAGTAGCATAGATGGTGGGGAGAAAATAGACAGGGAGAGGGCAAGAGTAGTGTGGGAAATGTAGAAGCTAAAGAACTTATGACATATGGACATGAACTGAAGTGGGGAAGTGTGGGTGGGAGGGCGTGTGCAGGGTGGAGGGGATGAAGCAGGGGAAATGGGACAACCGTAATGGCATAATCAATAAAATATATTTAAAAAAATTTACAAATGAGAGTTTTTTCCTTTACGGTAGAAAATAATTTAAGCAAAACCGGCTGGAGGCCGTGAGCTAGTCTTAATGTTAGCAATCTTATGAGTTTTGGTATTTCTTTTGTTTTATTTTATTTTATTATTATTTTTTAGTATTTTTTATGTTTTTTTTAATGTATCCTCTTAAATTATTATCCACCATATGTATATGTGGGACCAGCCCGTTCCATCGCCATCCTTCCTACCAGTCTGGATGGATGTGGTTTCTTTAACTCTGTAGTTGTCTGACTTCCATTCAACTCGATTTCTGCCATTCCGATTGGTGGTTGTTCTATAATTTAGTTGTAATTTTGATGTGGTTGTGTGAGTAGGTGAGCTGTGTTTACCTATGTCGCCATCTTGACCAGACATCGATAAAAAATGAGTACTTTAATTCCACGTGCCAGGTTCAGAAACATACAATAATGGAACAAGATAACTCAAAGATGGAAAAGACTTCAAGATCTATCTTCTTAATCTCTAGGCCAATTCCCAATTACTTTAAAAATGAACTGCTTGCCCCTCCACCAAACCAGTAAGGCACTGCAGTCACTTAATACTGAGTTGAGAATGTTTCAAATAATGTGTTTTCTTAAACAGCTAGTTCAGGTTTGGCAGCTGATGGGTGGGTTTTTTTCTTGATAATGGGTCTTAACATATTCATTCATTCACTGTGTTCCCATTAGATGTTGAAGGTATTACAAAGATGAAGTAATTACCTCCCCATGACTTATGTTCACATTTTTCATGTGGTATGTACTCTACGAGCAGTGCAAATGAAGCAAAGCAGTGATGTCAAGATGTGGGAAAATATTTCTGCCCGAAGACATCAGGGCTGACTACAGAAAGGACATGGCATTTGGACTTTACATGGAAGTACATGTGATCCCGAAAGGTAGAGAGGGGAGGATGCCATTGTCTCTCTGAGGGCAGGAATCACATTTATCTTGTTCACTACTGACTGTAATATTTACCTAGGCTAAAACTGAAGTATCAGCAGGGCTGTATTTCTTTCTGGAAACTCCAGGAAAATTCGTTTTCTTGCCTTTTCCAGCTCTGAGAGCCACTCACACTCCTTTGCGGTAGTCCC
>PVKM010053007.1:0-10120 GCA_004027735.1 Carollia perspicillata
TCTCAAGGTGTTCCACATTAACATCTTCTAATGCCAGTACTGTTGCTTTAGACAAGGAGGGATTAAACGAAATAGTCATTAGACAGCACAAATCTATTAGATCTCGCTGACATTTCTGCAAACCTTCCAGGAATTTCTGGTACTGAACCGGTTCTTTTTTTAACTTTTTCATCTCTAGTACTGAAAACCCTATCAAACTAGTAAGTATTTCATCTACAAACTCTACATCTAGATATGCAGTACCATCGGAAATCTTTGCTGCTATACTCCATATGCCACCAGAACTTGAGAGATTTCCAGTTAAGGTTACAATAAAGGCTTTGACTTTTACTGTTATAACTTTCTTTGGTTTGTTGGCCATTAGAACAGACAAATAGATAAAGGGGGGAGAATACAAATCCATGGCAATAGAAAGATTAGTGCTGTCCTCTGATGATCTTGGAGAACAATGCTGAAAATGGTGATCATTTTCATTAGAAATTTGTGAATTCTTTTTTGGTACATAATTAACTAGTTCTTCATTTAAAATTTTATTATTTAAGGAATGTATATCTGAACTGTTGATGGTTTGTTTTACTTTATCACCCATCTCTGAGTTCTTTTCTTTATTTGTAAAGCCATGGTACAGGTGTATATTATCATGAACCAAAAAAACACTACTGTTGTGGTCTGTAGAAGATAAACAACTAAAAGATTTGTCTTCATTAGTCATCTGTTCAGATAAATTTTTTTCATTACAATTGTTACCATTTTTGCAAATCACAGAAAAATTATTCAGAGTATTAGGCTCCTGTGAAGATCTCACTATATTTTCATCTGTGATTCTGTTCAAAGTCAATGGCTGCAATTCTTTAGTCTCCATTTTTTCTTCCTGGGCAGCTTCTTCTGAAAGCAAGGCCTCTGCCAATGAAAAGTCATCTAATTCCCCATCAGTGAAATGCACAGATTGATTTGGTGGTTTCTCCTTTGGTCTTGGAGAAATAACAAGTCCTGGTTCAAAACCTGACTGTCTTGTGGGAATAGTATTTGAGGAACTACCTGTACTAAAGCATCTTCTTTCCAAGGAGGTGGCATTAATTGCTGCAAGCTCATCATTTTCATCAAGACTTGCCAAGAGTTCTTCATCAGAAGGTCCTAACACAAGATCCAGATCATCTGTATTTCTGGGAATGTTTTGGTTAGAATTATTTGGTATGATTGAAACTATAGGATCAGGTTCCCCAATTAATCTTCCAAGTACTTTTTCTTGGGCATATTCCTCTAAAAGAGCATCTACTTCTCCTCCCAACACCTTCACATTTTCTGGTTTCAGTAAGAGAACACCAAGGCGGAAAGAAATGATTCCATAAATCAAAATTTTTGTACCTGGAGGAAGATTACTATGAAGAGCTGGAATAGGCTGATATTCCATTCCCTGCACTTGTACAATTCCATCAGTTAGCTGTAGCATCAACATTCGCGAAGGCTTTGCTTCCCAAGGCTTTTGGGTTACTTGTGTTTCAGCTGTAATTAGCTCATTCATAGTATTCTTTCCTCTCAACTTTTGTATCTGGGAATATGCAGGTTGACTTACATCAACCAGTGAATTAATCTGCAGAGCAAAATATCCATTCAGTTCTCCTTTTGGAACTTCTAAAATGCCATCAGGTAAAAGAGGATGCTCCAAATCTTTCAGATCGGTAAGGAGCCATTGCTCAAAAACTTGTTTATTTATTTGTGCCTGACTCAAATTAACATTATCATTTTCGTCTTGGATCCAATGAATACAAGCTTCCAGCCACAACAGCGGTACTTTTACATGCCATGTAGCTAAAAGCCAGGTTTCAACTCTTAATGCAATACCAGTTACACTCATTTCTTTTAAATAAAAATTATGTATCTGTTACCTAAAAACAAAAAACAAAAGAATTAGAATTCAGTACACTTAAATATAGTCTCTATAATTCTGTACAATGCACAAAACACACATAACCACACCCTTTTTATTTTTCTTGATTCAGAATTTAAAAGCCTTTCACTTTCTACATATCCAAATTTCAAATACCACAAGTAAACAGATGATATGAGAAAAGCAAAAGGGTTGAAAGGTAACTTATCCAAATTGTAAGTTCTCTGACTTAACATAAATTTCTTAAATTTCTAACCCAGTTTTTTCATCTGTAAAATGTCAATACCATTATCTTACATGTTTTTTTTGAGGATTACATGATTAACATTTGTAAAGCATGTCAGATCTATGAAAGACACATAATAAACAGTAATTATTATATGAATAATCAGATTTTAATCATTTAAAATTTGGTTAAGAAACAATATTTGAGTTTGGGTCTCAGAAATATTATAAAGTCTAATAAAAGCATCCTCCTACTTATTCAGGCAATAGAAAAAAACAAACAATATTCACTAAGGTTATTTTCATGACTACAATGCATACTCTATTAAAACATAGCATTGTATTTCACCATATAGCACTTAAATATGTGATCTAAGAATAAAGTTATAACAAATAACAATAAATTCTCAGCTGAGATAAAGCATCTCCTTTACCTAAATAATTTCAATAGTCCTACCAGGTAAATATACTTCTGATTTTCTCAGTATGATAAAACAGTAGCAAAAAAGTAAAGACAAATTAACCCTATGTTCTCATAAGTATATTTTTTCCCTTCTATAGCTGAAGATATCTAAGAGTAAGGATTTATGAAAGTTGTAATATGTCCATAAGAAACTCACCATTTGGAACAGGAGCATAGGATTTGATGACAGGACTTGGAACTGGTTGTTCAGGGGAGTACTTGTAACATCTACTGTTCATGAAATAGCCCTGGGAAGTAAGACAAGAAGCAATAATGGTTATAAGATGAAGCTGCAAAAAAGAATCACTGACCTATCTGCATGAGTGCAAGAGTTTGATAGTTTGGTTTTTCAGGCTCCTGTTACCAATCAGGGTAGAGCATAAGTAATATAGAGTTTTAAAAATGAGGTTTGGAGTGATATGAACAAAAGCAAGTTGACCATGAGAAACTTATGCACTTTAGCTTGCTTCTTTGTCTATGTAGTACTCACTTCATGGGCTAGTATGAAAATTAACGAAGATCAGAGAGGACAGAGGGCAAGAACCAGCCCAGACACAGATATTAGGCAGCTAAACCAGATGACCCAAGGGGCAAATCTGGCCCACTTAAAATGGCTGCTCACCTTTGCCTCGGAATCACCAGCCATGTGGCAAGTAATAAGGAATCCAGCAGCTGCTATAGGCAGAGAAGCAGACTGCCCAGAAAGTATCCAAGGCCCACAAGAGACCAGAGGCTAAAGCAGGCCAAAGCAGCTCAGGATGAAATTAAATAGTACGGCCTGCAGAGGGATAAAGAGTTCAAGGCCAAGGAACCTGGGGCTCTGGGATACCAAGGCAGTGGCAGCATGAGGTAGAGGAGGGTAACCAGAAAACAATTCTCCAGACTTTCTGGCAGAACAAGGATGAAGTCCTGAATAACCTTTGGTCTTGCCTGCAACTTCAGCCAGAAATCCATGAAAACTACCATATAAACAGGTAAGAGAAGAAAAAAGGACTTGTTCCATGGATTGGCATTTTAGATGCCTTCATGGAATATGAACCAGTAGCAAAGCTCAAGCTATTTCTTGTGAAAAGGCATTAAATTATTTCTGTATATGGTAAGTCCCTTCACTTTATAAAGAATAGCATATGTTGCTTCTTTGTAGAAACTTAAAACTTAACCCAAAGACTTCAATTTTTACCTCATATTTCTTAGAAATTTAATCAATATATACATTGTCTGGTCTCTTTAGCTCAAGCAACATATATATTTAGTACTGACTTTGTCTTTCTTAGGTGTAGTAAAAAAAAGTTTTGGGGTTTTTTTGAAGAAAGAAAGGAAGTTAAAATCTTTTGTCCCCTAAAGCTTTCTTGAAGATCAAGAGTGTTATCTATGAAAAAGTAGTAAATAGTTATTTGTAACCTATATTAAGCAACAGGAAGCCTTAAAATAATACTTTTTGGCTAAGGGTTAGAACAATGAATAGCATTGTTTGGGCTGCTTTTAGGTACCCTTATGCAAAATTACTAGATGACAACTTAAGAACTTGTTACATGTTATTAGTTAATGGTGAAAATTCTTTATCATATAAAAAAATTAAAAGAGCTAGGAGAGCAGTAAATAATCTAGTGATTCAGAGAACAACCATGGTACCAATTATTTTTCACTTATACACTATCACCGTAAATAAGTAGTCACATTATTAATTTAACACATGGTTAAAATTTAAAGTAGTATAGTTGTTGTGAGAATTACATGAATAACATTTTAAAGGAATGAAGGTCATTATAATTACTGAGCTGGTGAATCTTTATATTGAAGAAAATGATAGGAAGTATAGATATATACCGTATATATATTTAATGATATATGAAAACTATGTAAAAATTCAAAGATAGGAAAGTCCCTGGCCATTGTGATGAAAATAAACCATGTCAAGTCAAATCTACATGTCTCTATAACAAAGAAACTAACAATCTCTACACTAAAGCTTTCTGATTTAAATGGAAGTATTTCCTAACTTATTGCTAAATAAGGAAACAAAAACCATGTACTAACTTTTGTGTACAAAAGAAAGGAAAATAAGCATATTATTATTTCTCTGTATATACATAAAGGACCTTTAGAAGGATGTATAGGAAATAACACATTTGGTACATAGCTACACGCAATAAAAAAGAATAAGATCTTTCTGCGTCAGTAAATAGGGCCTACATAACATGTATA
This sequence comes from Carollia perspicillata, assembly GCA_004027735.1. Taxonomy (NCBI): domain Eukaryota; kingdom Metazoa; phylum Chordata; class Mammalia; order Chiroptera; family Phyllostomidae; genus Carollia; species Carollia perspicillata. The sequence goes on from PVKM010053007.1 coordinate 4,782, forward strand.
GTATACATCAGTATAGGTCAGAAGTAGGCTATTCACATCAAGTAAAAGCTCAAATCCCTAATGAAACAGCTGATCTAGTGCTATGCCAACCAGAGGATCAGACTGAAAGCAACTTGAAAACCACGCAAAAGAGCGAAATGCATGGGAAAAACTCCTATCCAACATGAGCTCTCAAACTAAAATGATAATATACTCAAGGAAAATTACTGCCATGAGCCACATCAGTAGACAAAATAAACAGGAGAATTTTCACCTGTTTTAAATTTTTTAAAAATAAAAACTCTTAAATGGTTTTTAAAAACCTCTTTGAGCATACTAAATATACTTTAAAAACTGGGCCAATATCCTTCAAATAGATAATTAAATAAAAACAGGCATTTATGAAAAGAAGCAATCGGAAATCTTGGAAATGGGAAAGTCTCTAAAATTAGAAGTGTAAAAGACGGGACAAACAATAGAAAAACAAATGAAGGAGAACTTATGCATTGGAAATTAGAAGAGAGTATAAAGATTAAAAAATAAGATTTTAAAAAGCTATATAGGTAAGATAATCACAGTTTCAGAAGGAAAAACTAGAAGATGGGGAGGAAATATGTTTTTAAAAGATCATTGGTTCGGACCCCATAGGTAGCTCAGTTGGATACAGTGTTGTCCCAATATACCAAGGTTGTGGGTTGGATCCCAGGTTAGCGCACACACAAGAATCAACCAATGAATGCATGAGTAAGTAGAACAACAAATCATTGTTTCTTTTTCTCTCTCTCCCTCTCTCAAAAATCAATAATAATAAAAAAGTAATAATGGTTGAAGGTGGTCAAAAAATATAAATTTCCAGTTATAAGATAAATACTAAGGATGTAATAATATACATCGTGATGAATACAGATAACACTGCTGTATATGTTCAAAAATTAAGAGAATAGATCCTAAGAGTACTCATCACAAAGACAATTATTTTTTCTCCTCTTTTTATTGTATCTATATAAGATGATGGATGTTCACTAAATCTACTGTGATAATCATTTCAAACCATTACTTATACAGTGATGTACAGGGCCGGCACAAATAACACCCCTTCTTTATTACAAAATATTTTATTACAAAATCATGAGCATGTAATTCTGTAACATAACACTATCACAGTCAAGCACACCATATGACATTTTAGGTGAAACGTTCAAATTAAAACTATAAATTATTATACCCTATCAACCACACTCAAGCAGGCCTTACTTCTGTCAGACTCTGTATGTCAATTATTTCTCAATAAAATTGGGGGGGGGATAAATAAAAGTGAAAATAAAAATAATATTGAAATTTTCCTTAAAGTCAAGAAAGGTAAATTCTCCAAGCTGGAAATCCCCAATACTACTAAGCAGCATTTTAAAAAAATCTACAAGTAAACATAGGATGGCAAATAGCAAAACATTAAGGACAGAAGGGAAAAAAAATCTTAAGATTCAGCAAGCTGTATCTAAAGACAGTAAAAATGTACAAAAAACAAAAAGAATTCAGAGGGAAGTTTAGGTATTCCTGTTTTGTCAAGGAAGACAGAGATTCCGAGTAGGTTTAGAAATTTATAGAAAAAATATGAAATTATATATTTAAGGGTAAAACACACATCTTTATAATCCCTCCTGAAACTCCATAGAGAACAGATTTTTAAAAGTCCATAAAACTCTTAGAACAGCCCTGGCCAGTGTGGCTCAGTCGGTTGTGTGTCATCTGGCAAACCAAAGGGTCACTGGCTTGATTCCCAATCAGGGCACATGCCTGGGTTGTGGGCTTTGTCCCCAGTCGGGGCACTTGCAGAAGGCGACAGGTCATTGTTTCAATCTCACATGAAAGACGTTTTTCCTCCTCCCCTACCTCCCACCCTAAAATAAAATAAAATAAAAATAAATTTAAGAAAACAACAACTCTTATGAAAAAAGAAAATGGGAGAGGAAACAATGGCAACAAATTTTGAAAGCTGGAAAGCAGACATCTGAAAGCTGAATTCTAAACTGGGATTAAGGGTGGCTGATTTAAAATCCAGAACTCATAAAAGGCAATACCACATATGTTTGGATGTAAAGGGCACTCTAAAAACATGACTGATTAGGAGATTCTTTAAGACATTAATTAAGACTGTGGCATCCTCATCCCACATCAGTGAGACTGCTAATTCTGTCTTGTAAATCGGAGGCTTTTTAGACGGGGGACACCAGAGCACAGCTAAAGGTGCTATACTGAAACTAGAACAAATTAATTAATTCTTAAACATTAAATGCTGAACACATGCTACTCTCTTCCTCCACAAAACTCCAAGAAATAACAGTGATTAGGCCTATACTCTCCTAGAAGGAGACTGAAAAATCTTTCTCTGGATGATCCTACCACCGAGACATAGAAATATGCACTAACATGAGAGGTTCTCTAATTAACTGGTCTTTCTGAGACCACATCAACAGACTCAAGAGTTCCAACCAGCTTTCCTTCTAGTTTCCCACTTTTAATTAAGACAAGATATCTGAGAAAAGCCTCTAAAAGAAATCATATCAAAGAGAAAAAAATGCAATGAAGTGACCATGAAGGGAGACAAAAACTTCAAAAAAGTTATCATTAATAGCCTCAGAGAGCAAAGACATCATATTCATGAAATAAGAATGCTGTAACAAGGAATATTCACAGCACAACAAAAAAAACACAACTCTTAGAAATTTAAAATACAATCACAGAAATGAAAAACAGTAGAATGATGGAAAATAATTAAATCTCTTCGAAAAGTAAAGCATCAGTACAAAGAAATCAATGGAATAAGGGGGATTAAAGGGGCAATAATCAAAGAAACAAATTTAGGAAAACTTACAACGAAGATGAAAGCTTCCAGATTTAACGGACACAACACAATAAATAAAAATATAACAAATCATACCTTTATAAAATTTTAGAAAACAGGAAGAAGATTCTGCAAGATTCCAGAAAGGGAAAACAAACAATAAATAGGTCACATTCAGAATATCAGGAGTGAAAATGGCTTTAGATTTTTCAATGGAAGCCATAAAGTAAATTAGCAATTCCTTTGAATTTCTGAATAAAAATTATTTCCAACCTATAAATCTCTACCCAGGAAAGTATCAATCAAGGATGATAATGAAATAAAAACAATTTCAGATCAGCATTGTGCAAAAACAATTTTTGTAATATAGAGTGTGTTCTAACATATTAGAGGAATAAAACAAGAAAGAGGAAGGCATGATATTCTCAACCTTACACAAAAGAGAGGCAAAGCATCACAGTTAAGGGTATTTGCAGGATATAAAGGCAAGCAGCCCAGAAGGCCTCAGGAGAAATTATTTTTCAAGAAGATGAAATTGTGAAAGACCCAGGATTTCATGTCTTTCTCATTCTTGGTTTATACCTGTTAGCCAGAGCATTGATGTATCTCAATGTACAACAGAAATTTAACTAACTGGAGGAGTTAGGAATTGTACTAAAGAAAAAAAAAATACAGAAAAGTAAGAGAAAAAAAGAAAAAGAACTCAAAAGAAAAAAAAATACTTAACAGGAAAGAAAAGTAATATTTGAATACTACATGACTTAGTTGTAAACATGTATATAGTCATAATATACACTCTGAATACTAATCTGGCAAAAAGTTTAGCATAGCTATACAGAGATAAAATAAAATCAACAAGTATGTATGAGGGTGAAGGTGGGAGGGGTAAGAAGGATGGGAGAAAAGAGCTTAATCCTCATCTCTGTAGGGAAAGTCAATAGACTAATTCCTAATACTGAAATATCAAATATCAATATTTGCATTGCTTCCAGAGCTATAGAAATAAATACAAAAAAAAGACTGGCAACAAAAGTTGAAAGTGGTTGCCTCTGGGGAAAGGGGACAAAGGACGAGGCACAGGGTTGCTATTTTTCAAAACTATTCTTTAAGGTTTGATATTTTAAATGATACACATAAAATTTTACTTTCTTTGATCTTCTATGTTCCACTGATTTCTTTGTACTGGTGTTTAATTTTGGGCGGAGATTTTCTTATTAACTTTCGTGTGCTCTACTGAATTTTTTATTTCTGCTGCTAGCAATGAAGAAAATGGTACAAGAGTATTTATGTTTAAAATTTAAAGGTATAAAAGACAAAATGCATTCCCCCTAAGATCAGGAATAAAGCAAAAAAATGTCCACTCTCATTTCAACATTGTACTGGAGGACTATGTCAGTGCAGTAAGACAGAAAAAGAAATTAAAAGCATACAAATTAAAATAGAAAAAAAATAGCATTAAGAAAGACACACGGACCAATGGAACAGAATAGAGTCCAAAAATAAACCTTCATATGTAAGGTCAAATGATTTTCAAGAAGAGTGCCAAGGTTACACAATGGGGAAAGGATAGTCTCTTCAACAAAAAGTATTGGAAAAACTGGATCTCCACATGCAAGAATGGATCCTTACCTTATGCCATCTTCAAAATTTAACTAAAAATGGATTAAAGATCTACATGTTAAGACCTAGAACTATAAAACTTCTAAAAGAAAACATAGAAGAAAAATTCCTAATAATGCAATGGTCAGTGATTTCTTGGATATGACAAAAGTTCAGGTGACGAAAGCACAGGTAACAAAAGCAAAAGAGACAAATAGGGCTGTATCAAACTTAAGAACTCCACAGCAAAGGAAACAACAGTGAAAAAGTAACCAACATAAAGGGAGGAAATATTTGCAACCATATTTCTGATAGTGGTAAATATCCAGAATATGTAAAGAACTCAATTCAATAGCCCCCCTCCACAGAGTCAGAGGGGCCCAGTTTGCTTGTGGAAGGCAGCAGAGGGGACGCTAACTCCGGAAAGCGCGAACGGGCAAACTCCAGAGAACGCGAACGGGCGCCATTGTTCCCTCTCTGACTCCGCCCCCACAGACAACGTCACAACTTGGCGACTAGGCTGCCCCGCCCTGGTGAACACCTACGGCTCCGCCCCTCATACGCAACAGGTGCCACCTGACCAAAAATGACTCAAACACAAGAAAAGCTCAGAGCCCCAGAGCCAATACTTTTAAGCAAGCAAGAAATAGCCGACCTCACAGATGCACAGTTCAAAGCACTGCTAATCAGGATGCTCACAGAATTGGTTGATTTTGGTCGCAAATTAGATGAAAAAATGAAGACCTTCATAAGTGAAATGATGGAAAATGCACAGGGAACCAGTAGTGATGAGAAGAAAACTGAGTCTCAAATCAATGGAGTGGACCAGAAGGAAGAAACAAACAGCCAAGCAGAAAAGAATGAAGAAACAAGAATTCAAAAAAATGAGGAGAAGCTTAGGAACCTCCAGGACATCTTT
>PVKM010053008.1:0-10119 GCA_004027735.1 Carollia perspicillata
GGCTGGGAAAAGTCCCTCAGTTTCTGTCTGTGCTCCACCAGAACATTCTTATCATCACATTGCAGCCTTGATAGAACATAACTGTCAGACTCACTCACATTATTTCACAAAATATTGCCTACACGCTGCTGTGGGACTGCGGGCAGAGTGCTGTGCTTATGGCTGCTCCGAGGGACATCATTCCGTGCTCATCTGGGACTTTTTAAAAAATAATTAGTGACAGTGCCCTTTTTGTCCATGCAGGCTCCATCTGGTGTCGTGTGATTAAAGTTGATGGTTATTTTTATGTCATCAGCAATCATATTTTTTGTTCCAGTTTTAGAACACCTCTTGCAGGGATTCTGAATACTTTTTTGACTTCTCCTTTTGAAATTATCACCAAATTCTTACAAAGGTTAACAGCAAAGTTTTTCAGTGCCAGCCTCACCTGAAATGAATCACTGCCTAAACAAAAGGTTATTTCTCCATGCTAATTCTTTTGGACAGGCATGTATAACTGACTAGTTAATTAATTACTTAGCAGCTACTTCTGATTTCATTTTTCAAGATTAAATACTCTAAAGCTTGTGTTTGAAATTTCCTTTTTTTTCTTTCCCCTCTCCTCCCCTCCTTCCCTTCCCTCCTTTCCCCCCTCCCTCCCTCCCTGCCTTCGCTGGTACAGTGTCTCAAGTGGGCCCTGTGGCCCTTGGCTCTGTGCCCGCCTTCTGAACACTGGGAATTATCCTGCATTCTACTGAGTTCCATAGCTGTCCGTCTGAACCAGCACTCAGAACCACTTGACATTGTCACCACGCTTCTGAAAGTGCTTTCTTCAGTCTCCACTGACCATCCATACACCACACCCTCTTTCCTGTCTTCCTGCTCTCTAACCTCTGTATGAGCTGATACTGTTGACTGTATCACCTTGAAATTTGTGTGTTTGATTTCCACGATGAACATTACCTCTATCTCACAGCTTCTGCTGGTCTTTTTTTACTGACTCTTTAACTTCCAGTTTCCTACACGTAGGAAGTGAACCTTATGAGTTAGCCGCTTCTGAAGTTCAAAAATTCTGGTGTGTGTCTTTGGCCCTTTTCTCCATTCCCTTCTTTAGCTCTCTCTTTCGGTGACTTTAGTTACTCTTAAGAATTTACTGATCTGGTCTAGGTTGAGGGAGGCACGTCTATCGCTCTAGGTCCAATATCACTCAATGTCTCCCTTCGGACCCCATTCTGATACGCTACTGGAACTCCAGGTTCAATCCGTGACCTCCCTGCACAGCACCCTCCGCCCCAGCAGTCAGCTTCGGCATCTCTCGTATTTCTGTGACGGCCGTTATTTCCCATTTTCCTGCATTTGGAACACTGAAGCCCTTCTCTGACCTCTCTTTCCCTGGTAGTCAACAGGCCAGGCCATCAGTTACCGTATTTTATAGAGTTTATCCCTTAAATGTCTTTGCACCTCTTCTTGCCCTCACCACATTTTCACTCTTTTTGCCATTATGCCAGTTTAGACCTAGAGTGCTGTTTACTGTGATATTTCAGGAGCATTTAAAAGTTCATTCTTAACAATGTGGATGACTTTGTATACATTTTTCTTCCAAAGCAAAATTCAGAGAATGCCTCTTCTCTGTTTGGAAATCTAAATATTCATTGTGTTCAAAATTAGGTATGGTACTCAGCCAGATGTTTGTCATCTTCCGCAATGTGCCCCCAGTGTCCCTTTCTGCTTTTCGCTCCTGTGTCCCGCTGCCTGTGTCTCACCCTCCAGTCGCACCATTGTTAGTCCTCGATCTGTGTTGTGCTTTCCACGCTCACGCTTTTACTCTTCACTGGACTCTTCACTGGACTCTCGCCCCAGTTATAATAGACCTGCCCACCTTTCCGTCTTTTATTTAATAAAGCCTTTATTGATTCTTTTAAAATAATGTCATCTTTCCTCGTCTGAACCTCATAGCATTTCCTGGTTTTTCTGTGACACTTTTCTTACTGAGCTCTCATTTTTGCTTTTGGTTTAATTACACTCAGTGATTTAAACTTCTGTGTGATTTGTAAGATGAAAGCATTACAATAAAGTGATCAGTTTAGTGAATTTATTTCAGTATAACATCATCTTATTATCATCTCCTACTTGGACTGAAAATCACCTCTGCTTTGAGGTTGACTGGTCAAACCATGTTAGTTTGTTAACCTTACCTTTGCCTAATTCCTAAGAATACCTTCACTGTGCCTTCAAATGACCTACACAGTTTGCATGAGCGTAAAAGTTGGAGCATGTGAAAATGCTGGTTAGTGTCTGAATGGTTGTACTTTGTCTTCTTGTAGAATGATTTTTTTCATCACCCATCTCCTAAAGTCCTTTAGAAGATCTCACAAGAAGCACCCTTCTTCTCTGCCTGAGTTCTGATTCGGTTAAGAGACAGGGCAGGAGTAAAGCTCACAGTGACCAAACCCTGCCTCTATTCTGGAAGACTGTGAACCGGAGAATGTGGCTTATATCACTGGGAAAGGGGGCTTCCTAATACTAAGCTCCAGAATGTAGTAGGCTCCCCAATCCCAGACGGCACCGCACTGACCCACCTCTCCTGGAGGAGCAGTGTGGAATTCAGGGTGCTCTCCAGGAGAGACTTGGTCTCCAGAGAAAAGGTGCTAATCCTCACACCGGTTTCCTTCTTTCAATAAGAAGAAAAATATGTTTCCGACCAATAAGTCACTTCTCCCTAGAAGTGCAGAGAGGTTAGGAATGGTGTGACTGGCAGAGCATTCTCTACCTGGGCTAGGGGATAGCTATTCCTCCTAACGGTGTCGGCTCCCTGTGTTTATCTGATAATTAGAACAAATGGTATGATTAGCTGATTTACCCCAGCCTATTTAATAAAAAGAACAGTTGAGATTTCAGGTAATGCTTTGGATTTAACCACCATCTAAAAAAGACTTTTTTCATCTAGTTGATGTGCAAACTGGGGTGGCACCTGGTCACGCATTGGCCACTTAATAAATGTGACACTGAGCCCCAGTCTGCTTCTGTAATAAGTATCACGGTTTCATCTCATTGTTAATGATAAACCACAGAAGCATCTAGCCTGTTACAATGTAAGTATTCTTCACCACCAACACATCATAAGTTATTACTTCCCTCAGGCACTGACAAATAACTACTTTGAAGACTCAGTGAAAGGCTAATTCAAATGAGATTGTGTTCAGAAAGATTTTTGTGCTAATCTCTCTGAAGTTGTTGGCTCGCATACTTGATTAACTAAAAGTTTTTAAGACAGCTTTCCTGTCATAATTTCAAGTTAGTGAACTGTAAAAATATTCAACTTTATTTTGTGTAGTCATGAAACTGCATTGAGGACAGACGGTTTTTTGAATTAATAGTACTGAGAAATATACCGATATTCTAACCACAGATATTTTTATGCTCTCATGTACATAAAAATAAATGTCAGTAATATTCAACAGTGATTAAGTCATAGAGGGATAGGGTTATGATGTTCAGGTGGGGGAAGCAATTGATGCTATATAAATATCAAAGTATAACTGTCAAAGGTTAGGATTATGATTGCATAAGTTACTCATTAACAAAATACTTATTATACAGCCTAGAAGACCATAATACTATATGAATATCTGTTAAATAAAAACTAAATAAAACAGTGGATTTAATAGGAGTAGGATTTTCGGCAAAAATGGTACTGTGAATTCTAATAGGTTGTATATCTTTATGTCTTTCCTAAATGCAATTTGTTGGCTACCTAGAGTGTGGTGTGGCTCCTTACTGGTTTTGCTTCTTTATTCTTTCTATGTGTAAGACAAGTTATAAATCTCAGTAGAGTAAAACTTGGAAGCAATATTGCCTACATGCTTTTTTTTCTATTACCATTTAGTCCCCTTAGACCCTCCCCACCCTGGCAATCACCACACTGCTGTCCATGCCCGTAAGTCCTTTTTCCTTTTTGCTCAATCCCTCCACCCCTGCCCACCCCCTTAGCTGTTACCCTGCTCTGTATGAGTCTGTCTTTATTTTCCTTGTTAGTTCAGTTTGTTCATTAGATTCCACGTATGAATGAAATCACATAGTATTTGTCTTTCTCTGACGCACTTATTTCACTTAGCATAATGCTTCCAGGTCCATCCATGCTGTTGCAAAGGGTAAAACTTTCTTCTATTTTATGGCCAAGTAGTATTTCATTGTGTAAATATCCCATGGTTGTTTCATCCACTCATCTACTGATGGATACTTGGGCTGCTTGCGTATCTTCACGATTATAAATAACACTGCAGTGAACACAGGGGTGCTTATGGTCTTTTGTATTAGTGTTTTGGGTTCCTTTGTATATATTCCCAGAAGTGGGATTCTTGGGTCAAAAGGCAGATCCATTTTAAATTTTTTTAGGTATCACCATATTGCTTTCCATAGTGGCTGCACCAGTCTGCAATCCCACCAGCAGTGCAAAAGGGTTACCTTTTCTCCACATCCTCCCCAGCACTTGTTTGCTGACTTATTAATGATGGTCATTCTGACAGCTGTGAGATTATATCTCATTGTGGTTTTAATTTGCATTTCTCTGATAATTAGTGACATCGAGCATCTTTTCATATGTCAATTGGTCATGTGTATGTCCTCTTCGAAGTGTCTATTCAGGTTCTTTGCCCATTTTTTAATTGGATTGTTTGTTTTTTTGGTGTGGAGTTTTGTAAGTTCTTCATAAATTTTGGATATTAACCCCTTATCAGATGTGTCAGCAAAAATGTTCTCCTAATCAGTAGGTTACCTTTTTATTTTGTTGATGGTTTCCCTTGCTGTGCAAAAACTTTTTAGTTTGGTGTAGTCCCAATGTTTATTTTTTCTTTTGTTTCACTTCCTTGGGGAGTTATACCTGATAAAATATTGCTACAAGCTATGTTTGAGATTTTGCCGCCTATATTTTCTTCTATCGTTTTTATGGTTTCTGGTCTAATATTTAAGTCTTCAATCTATTTTGACTTTGTTCTTGTGTGTGGTGTAAGAAGGTGGTCTAGTTTCATTTTTTTGCACATATCTGTCCAATTTTCCCAATATCATTTATTGAGTAAACTATCTTTAGTCTACTGTATGTGCTTGCTTCCTCTGTTGACTATTGTGATTCCTCCAACTTTGTTCTTCTTTCTCAGGACCACTGTTGCTATGCAGGGCCTTTTGTGGTTCCATGTACATTTTTGAAATATTTGTTCTAGTTCTGTGAAATACATCATTGGAATCTTGATAGGAATTGCACTGAATCTATAGATTGCTTTGCGTAGTATGGACGTTTTAATGATGTCACTTCTTCCTATCCATGAACATGGTATGTGCTTCCACTTATATGTATTTCTTTAGTGTCTTATACTTTTTCAAGTACAGGTCTTTTACATCCTTGGTTAGACTTATTACTAGGTGCTTTATCCCTTTTGAAGCAATCATAAATGGGATTGTTCTTTTAATATCCCTTCCTTTAGTTTATATTGGCATATAAAAATGCAACTGATTTCTGGACGTTAATTTCATATCCTCATACTTTGCTGAATTCATTTATCAGTCCCAGTAGTTTCTTGGTGGAATCTTTGGGACTCTGTATGTACAGTATCATGTTATCTGCAAATAAAGACAGTTTTACTTCTTCCTTTCCAGTTTGGATGCCTTTTATTTATTATTCTTGTCTTATTGCTGTGGCTAGGACTTTCAGTACTATGTTGAATAAGACAAGTGAAAATGGACATCCTTGTTTTATTCCTGATCTTAAGAGGAACGCTTGTAGTTTTTGCCTGTTGAGTATGATGCTGGCAGTATGGCCTTTATTATGTTTATGTACATTCTCTCCATTCCCACTTAGCTGAGTTTTTTATCATAAATGGGTGCTGGATTTTATCATATGCTTTTTCTGCATCTATTGATATGATCATGTAGTTTTTATCCTTCATTCTGTTTATGTGGTGAATCACATTTATTGATTGCAAATGTTGTACCAATCTTGCATGGCCAGAATAAATCCCTCTTTGTCATGGTGTATGATCTTTTTGATGCATTGGTGTATTTGGTTTGCTAATATTTTGTTGAGGATTTTAGCATCTATATTCATCAGAGATATTGGCCTGTAATTTTCATTGTTTATGATGTCTTTATCTGGTTTTTGGAATTAGGATAATGCTGGCCTCATAAAATGAGTTTGGGAGCCTGCCCTCCTCTTGAATTTTATGAAATAGTTTGAGAAGGACAGGTGCTAGTTCTTCTTGGAATATTTGGTAAAATTCACCTGTGAAGCCATCCGGTCCAGGGTTTTTGTTTGTTGGGAGTTTTTTATTACTGTTTCAATTTCACTAGGTGTAATGTATCTATTCAGATTCCCTGATTCTTCCTGGTTTAGTTTTGGAACAATTGTATGTTTCTAGGAATTTATCCATTTCATTCAGGTTGTCCAGTTTGTTGGCATGTAGTTGTTCATAATGTTTTCTTACCATCCTTTGTGTTTCTTTGGTGTCAGTTGTTATTTCTCCTCTTTCATTTCTGATTTATTTATTTGGGCCCTCTCTCCTTTTTCTTGAAATGTCTGGTTAAAAGTTTGTCAGTCTTATTTATATTTTCAAAGAACCAACTCTTAAATTCATTGATCTTTTGTATAAATTTTTAAGACTCTATTTCATTTATTTCTGCTGTGATCTTTATTATTTCCTACTTTCTACTCTTGGCTTTGTTTGTTGTTCCTTTTCAGGTTCCTTTAAGTATAAAGTTAGATTGTTTATTTGAGGGGTTTTTTTTTTGAGATAGGCCTGTAATGCTATGAATTTCCCTCTTAGGCTTGCTTTCCCTGTGTCCCAGATTTTGGATCGTTGTATTCTCATTTTCATTTCCTTCAAGGTATGTTTTGATTTCTTTCTTGATCTTGTTGTTGACCCATTTATTGTTTAATAACATATTTTTAGCTTCCATGTCTTTGTGTGTTTTTCAGTGTTCTTGTTATTGATCTCTAATTTCATAGCATTGTGGTCAGAGAAGATGCTTGGTATGATTTCAGTCTTCTTAAATTTATTGGGATATGTTTTGAGTCCTAATATGTGGTCTATCTTAGAAAATGTTCCATGTGCACTTGAAAAGTATGTATATTCTGCTGCTTTGGGATGAAATGCTCTGAAGGTATTAATTAAATCCATTTGATCTAGTGTATTGTTTCAGGCCGCTGTCTCCTTGTTGATTTTCTGTCTGGACAATGTATCCATTGAAGTCAAAGGGGTGTTAAAATCCCTGACTATGACTGTATCTCTGTTGATCTCTTCCTTTATATCTATCAAGTTTTGCTTCACATATTTAGGTGCTCCTATGTTGGGTACACAAATGTTTACAAGATTTATATCCTCTAGTTGGATTGTTCCCTTTATCATTGTGTAGTATTCCATATTTGTCTCTTAATAGAGTCTTGCTTTTAAAGTCCAGTTTGTTGAATATACATACTGCTCCCCCAGCTTTTTTCCTATTCCATTTGTATGAAATATCTTTTCTCCAACCCTTTACTTTTAATATGTGTGTATCTTTTGACCTGAGTTGGGTATCTTGGAGGCAGCATATATATGGGTCTTGTTTTCTTACTCATTCAGCTACCCTGTGTCTTTCAGTTCAAGCATTTAAGCCATTTACATTTAAGGTGATTATTGGTAGATACATATTTAGTACCATTTTATTGTTAGATTATTTTCCTCTGTTTCTTTTTTCTTTCTCCTGCTCCTCTTCTTCCCCTCCTCCTCCTCCTCCTTCTTAGCTCATTAACATTGTGTCAGTACTGGTTTGGTGTTAATTCTTTTAGCTTCTTCTTGTCTGGGAAGTTCCTTAGTTCTCCTTTGATTTTAAATGATAGCCTTGCTGGGTAAAGCAGTCTTGGTTGTAGACCCTTGCTTTTCATTAGCTTGAATATTTCATGCCACTCCCTTCTGGTCTGAAATGTTTCCTTTGAGAAATCAGATGACAGTCTAATTGGTGCTCTCTTGTATGCAACTTTCCACTTTTCTCTTGCAGCTTTTAGGATTCTCTCCTTGTCTTTAAGCCTTGCCATTCTGATTATGATGCAACTTGGTTTAGGCCTCTTTGAGTCCAACTTGTTTGGGACTCTCTGAGCTTCCTGGACTTGTGTGTCTTTTTCCTTCACCAGACTAAGGAAGTTTTTGGTAATTTTTTCTTCAGATAGATTGTTGATCCCTTGCTTGTTCTCTGTTCCTTCTGGTATTCCCATGATGCTGATGTTGTTATGCTTCATGTTGTCCCTAAGGTTTCTTAAGCTCTCCTCATTTATTTTAATTATTTTTTTTCTTTTGCTGCTCTGCTTCGGTGTTTTTTCCTACCTTGTGTTCCAAATCACTGATTTGATCCTCTGCTTCATCTCACCTATTGTTTTTCCTTCCAGTGTATTATTTATTTCAGAATCTGCATTCTTTATTTCTGACTGGTCCTTTTTTATGGTTTCTATGTCTTTTTTCATGCTGTTGAGTATCCTTATAATCATTAGTCTAAACTCTCCATCTGATAAGTTTTTGCCTCCATTTCATCCTCTTTGTGTTTGTCTTTATGTATTAGGTAAACTCTGGTGCACAACTAAGTCAAACCCCTGCCTTTGACTGGCCCTGGGCAACCTGTTCGGAGCTGTCAGCAATCCACAGCATGTGGCTCCCTCTGCTGGGCCTGTTTGTGTGCAGAAGAAAACAGGCTGCACCCCAAGGCTGCTTTCACCAGCACCAGGCCTGGGGGAGGGTCAGCTTAGGTCTCAGAGCTCCTAGAGAGCTGCCTGGGCCTGCAGGCATTGTGTTAGCCTTGAAGAGTGAAAGTCTTCCAGCTGTCCTCCAAAGCAGCAGGGCTAAGTGCCACAGGGTGGAGCGGAGCAATTCCTGTGGGCAGGGTTCTTGCTTTCCCTCAGGCTGATGCCACTTGGAGGGGAGCACTCTGCCTGAGAGTGATGGCTCTCTACATGGTTAAAAGACAAAAGAACCTATCGTCTAAATTATAATGCATTGTTATTCATCGAGTTTGCATAGACGCTGATCTTCTAAAATAATTGGTATGTCTATTATTTTATTGTTCATGAAAGCTTCAAAACTCTGAGTGAAAAGATAAAATATGGTAAAAACATGACATATTATTGTGAATTACAGTAGAGATCAAAAGAAGATATCATTAGTGACATTTACCACACAGCTGTTGCCCTTTGAAATTATTCATTTATTTCCAGGCTGTCATGCTATGAAGGTTGTTTTTCACAGAGCTTTTGCTCTTTCATCATAGTGTCAAACATTTTATTAAGGTAAAGTTACCACTGACATACAAATATTGTACTTTTATTTCTACTTTGTGGTCTCAGACCTTTCCTCATAAAATGATATATAATGTTAGATTTTGTTATGTCTTGATTCAGCTTCTCAAGTGTAGAAATACACTTGATTTAGCTCTCAGAATAATAATGAGCCTAGAGTTACTTATTGCCATGTAACAGATTATCTAAAAATTCAGACACTTGAAATAATAATAAACATCTGTGCTCTCACACAGTTGCTGTGGATGAGGAATCCACATTGGGAAGCACCTTGGATGTTAAAAGGGTGTTAAAATCCCTGACTATGACTGTATTTCTGTTGATCTCTTCCTTTATATCTATCAAGTTTTGCTACATATTTAGGTGCTCCTATGTTGGGTACACAAATGTTTTACAAGGTATACAAGGATGGTTCTGCTTTGAACTCTTGTGAGGTTGCTGTCAGGATATTGGCCAGGGCTACGGTCGTGGGAAGACTTGACTGGGAAGATCTCTTCCAAGATGGTGCTCTCAGGTGGATGGCAAGTGGGTGCTAGCGCTTTCCTGGAGCTCTCAGTTCCTTACCAAATGGACTGCAGTTTTTTTTTTTTTTTTTTTAACTTAGTAAGTCTACAAATTAAATGGATAGAGCAAGTTGGAAAGTACAAGAAACAGTCTGAAAGAGTTGGAGACCTTGTGGAAAGGTATTGAAATCCGAGTTTTGGAGAGAAGGAAGAAATCAAAGAAAGACTTGAATGCATGGATACAGGTAATAGAAATACTAGAAATGTGGGTGACATGGCAGAATTTCGGTCTCTGGCCTGGTTTTGCTTTCTTGGTATTAATAGTTTTGG
>PVKM010053009.1:0-10118 GCA_004027735.1 Carollia perspicillata
TGCCTCATGGATTTCCCCAGGCCACCATAAAATGTCTTAAGTCTTCTAGACTTAATGGTGTTTGTGTGTACAGATCATCAGAGAGGGCTTGTCACAAATCTTCACATTTACCAAAGATCCAGCACAGTGGAAAAGCATCAAAATGTTTTCCTAGTCCCTACCTCCTGCCTCCTACCTCTTATTTTAGAAAGATCAAAAACCCCGTTGATATAGAGCCAAAGGACTTGTAGCCACATGGATAAAAAGAGTGCATGGGTTTGTGTAGAAATCAGAGATTTGTACTGATTCTCAGGACAAAATTTTACTTCTCAATTAGTGTTGGATTCTGAATAAACTCACAGCTACTTACATTTCAGGTTCCCTCCAGACAACTGAACATTTGCTATGGTCTGGATTTGTGCCAACCCAGAATCCACATACTGGGAACCTAGTGTCCAATGTGATGTTTGGAGGTTGGACATTTGGAGGTGATTAGATCATGAAAGAGAAAGCCCTCCTGAATAGGATTAGTTATCTTATAAACCAGACCCCACAGAACACTCTTACATCTTCCACCATGTGAAGACACAATGAGAAGTCAATAACCTAGAAGAGGTCTCCCACCAGGACCCAAAACTGTGCTGCCTCCCGGTCTAGAAGCTCCAGTCTCCAAACTGTGAGAAATAAATTTCTGTTGTTTATCAGCCACCCAGTCCTGGTATTTTGTTATGTAGCAGCCTAAATGAATGAAGACATCATTCTAAATAAATATTAAGTTTGTTATGTAAAAATTGAGAAGGTTACATGTTGGTACATTTGATTTTATATGTATAGATATAGTTTATAAAACTAACAAAACTATCCCAGGCTGGTGTGGCTGAGTAGATTGAGCGCCAGCCTGCAAACCAAAGGGTTGCCAGTTCTATTCTCAATCAGGGCACATGCCTGGGTTGTAGGCCAGGTCCCCAGAAGGGGACACGCAAGAGGCAACCACACAATGATGTTTCTCTCCTTCTCTCTCTCCCTCCCTTCCCCTCTCTCTAAAAGAAAATAAATAAAATCTTTAAAACAACAAAAATGAGGTTTACCTTTGATAACTTTAAAAAAAACTAGCAAAACTAGAAAGAAAGAATGAGTACATGTTGCTTCTTTCAAAGTATTTTTATCTAGCTGGTATTCTCTATCTTCCACAAGGTCCTGCCTTATCTACAATGTGGTATTTATTCATTCATTCATATTTGATACTTGTTCAAAAATCCAATTTTATTTAGGAAAATCCTCACCAGACTTTGTACTAGGGATTGCATCCATTTATCAGTTTCCTATGCAAATAAGGCGTAGCTATTTTCATAAACAATGCTCATGATCACACATTAGAAAATTAAACACTATTAGTGATAGTGAAACAGATCCAAGAATGAACAATAAAATAATGCTCCACAGACAAAGTTGAGTATCTTTGGAGATTATGCTTTTCAGCACAAAGAATATATTCTCTGAGTTTATAGAAGGCTAAATTTTAACTTCAATAATGGGGATGATATATTCATGTGTGTGTATATTTTAACTGAGTTATATAAGATGGTGATATGTATCCAGAAGCACTTGCTTATATATATGGAGGGAAGGGCTATATATTTTCAATTCTCTCTTAGTTTCTCACTTGATGTGCCTGTTAAACTAAGGTAACAGAATATTTTTTAATGTTACAAAACAAACAACTTCATACTCGGTAAGATAGCTAGCCTTCTTAACCCCTATCCTCCAGAACTGAAAGGCATATGCAGGTTAGTAAAATGTATGTATTTCCCATTATATTCCAGACACTAATGTTTTTGACATGTTGGTGGGAGAACTTCCTACATACAAACAAAGAGCTATTTAGGTAACTAGATATGATTTTAGAATATGTGCATGTATACAAAAACCTTTATTATTTTATTTGACCAAGTACTGGTATTTCTATTTGTTATTTATGATAAGGCTTACAAATTTTCACTTAATAAAGCAAACAGTAAAAGAAACCATACTGAAAACAGTTACTTTGAATATTTTGATTTTAAACTTCCAGATATCAGCTAAAATTGCATCAATATAGAGCATTAGATACACATATATACATATATCCCAAAATATAATATTTATACACATATATAAAACTTACACATATGAGGTCTGTCCAGAAGGTATCCAGACATGTAATATTAAAAGTAGAGACATTTATTGAAAGAGATACAAGATACAAGAAACATTGTACATAGGAGGAAACTGACTCCTCAGTCCCCTTCAAAGTAGGAACCTTGGGACCTCACACAGTTCTCCCAATCACCATCAGCTGCATTGTCTGTCATATTTTCCTGAATCTCACTGATGGTCTGAAATATTTTCCCTTTTAAAGGTGATTTAGGTTTGGGGAAAAGCAAGAAGTCACAGGGCACCAAATCTGGGCTGTAGTGAGGTTCAGTCACCTGGGCGATTCAATGTTTTACAAAAAAAAAAACTCTTCAAGAGACGTGATGCATGAGTGGGTGCATTGTTATGATGAAGCTGCCAATCATCATTTGTCCCTAGCTGCAGCTTTCTGAATCATCCAAATAGTTTCTTCAGAGGAATGTTCAAGCTTAATGCAAAATTTGACACAGATTTGTTGTTCTGCTCGCTCAGTCATTTTGGATGTGACAGCCACACAGTACACGTGCTCACTCTAAGGTGTCTGCCACACCCGCTGACTAGTACAGTGAAGTCGTCATTAGTCACACATGTGCATTCCAGTCCAGTCTCCTTGGCTGCCAGGTTATAGTGATGTTGCACGAACTTTTCTCAGTATATATTAAGAGTGGCTGGACTTTTTCCAGAAAGACCTTATAGTATGTTTTCAGTCAAAAAAAAACTATAAATTCAAGGCTTAATGTTATATAAATGAATCACTGTCTTATTTTATCAATCTATACAATTGCTCTTTAGTAAACCTACTTGGTTCAAGAGAAGTTTTAAATAATTTTTCTAGTTCATTGAAACACCAGATATTTTTGTCTGTATGTAGAGGGGCCCACATTTTCTTTGGAGTCTAAAAAAAAAATGATGGTCCTTAATGAAAATCCAGGTCTACTTTGCCATTATTTTAGATAGATAAGCAACTGTAAGCAAATGTACCCAGGTGGCCTGAAGAGAGATTTCCATGTAACTTTCCCTTGTATTGCTTCATGTAAATATTGGCAATACTTCAAAGAAGGATTATCACAGTTTCATATTCAGTAAAGGGGAAAAAGTATTGTCTCTGACTACCTGGCGTTCCCAACTCTGACAATGGTTACCCTTGTGATAACAGATACAGTGAAGAGGAATATCCCAAAGTTTCAATATTTGGAAGGCAGAAAGGATGATGGGTAAGGCAAAAATTCCAGTGAAGGATTTGACATGAAATGTAAATCCACAGTCAGAGTGGTCCTGTGTCCCTTGGCTCATTACTGATGGCCCAAATGTTCTATTTCTGCAATATCTTATCTAGCGGCAAGTTTCTGCACTTAGAGACATTATCCTAAATAAAACTTTCCAAAAATCCTAGACCTGGCCTAGTCCTCACCATCTGAATAGTAAATCATGCCAGCTTTGTGTCTTCTTGTTTCAGATCTGGCAGTGTAATTAAAAATGAGTCACACTTTGGGAACCACAGAAAGACACATTTTCTTGAAATTCAGGTTTAGTGCTATTTCTGGTAGATTCCAGTGGTCTAATTCATTCAAATGTCCAATAATAAACCAGCAGGGACATTGCCTAGGGTTCTATCATGAAGTTTCTGTCTCTCAAACCTCTTGCTTGAGTTAAAAGACTCTATGGGAATGATTTTCTTATGCCTTCTTAGTCCTTTGATAGAACAGAGAAAAATAAGTTTCTCCTTGCAGCCTAAGTATGGTGCCACTGTTATCTATTCACTCTATTCTATTTCTTTGTTTAGAACTAGATTATGTTCAATTGACATGGACAGGTCAGCATGAAAACAAAAGAGGTATATAATCTAACATATAGAAAAAGAACACTATACACCTCCATAGTCAGTGCATTGCACAAACATGCCTCTGTAACATTTGTTAATGTTTAGAACATATAACTATATAATATAAAAATAAGTACCAAATACAGAATACATCAGAAGCACAAAGTTTATGCTTTGAATATGCATCTCCCAAAGTGTTTATTATTGGTTCTTTTTTGAAGGACTCAAAAAATAATACTGACTGAGAGGCGCTCGTTAAACTATAACATGGCTGACAAAACAAAAGCCCCAAATAAAGAGATTCTCAAGAACACAAAGAAAGCAAGTGTATTGATGCCTGCATTCAATTACCGCACTATAAAGCATCTATTCCTTTAAAAGAACCTATTATTTTTCAAAATAGCGCAGAGTCACAGCAGGTGCCATCGTCGTGGGCTGTGCAGACTGTATCTCCGCCAAACTCTGGTAATTATTCATACCAGTCACACTCCATGGGTACTCGACAGCAGACTTAGCGCTCACTACATCACTTCAGTTTGTTTGTTGGATCTCATTGTTAGGATCGTGACATTTATTACTGGGGGCTAAACCCTTCATTACACCGTTTGTCAAAGTCTTCAAGCAATGCAGTATTTGAAAAAGAACAGGCAGAATTACTTTCCAACTGGGAGCTCTTATGAGCAAAATAAATAAATAAATAAATGAAAGAGGAAAAGAAAAGGATTTCTAAAATACATTTTGCTTTGTCACCAAGTAGTGATAGCTTTTCTTTCACCCACATGTCAATCAGAAAAAGAATGTACACAATATATCACAATACTCAGTACACGTCCTTTTAACAATTCTATAACTTTGCAAGTCACTTTCACAAAATGTTGTCCCTCTACAATCAAATAATACTATTGCTTGTATTGATATTGTGTTTGCTTATGACTGATATATGATTTGAGGAAATATTTAGTGATATTAGAATGAGATATTAATTACCATATAAGGCTCCTATAATAGCTATTTTATTTCAGTGTGTCATTTGGTAAATACCATTTTACCACAACATCAATGAAGTTGTAAGAGTAGAAAATTTTATTAGAAACACTAGATTGAACTATTGACTATTAGAAATTGCTTTATTTTTTACTGAAGTATAGTTGAATCTAAAAAAATGGAAATGTTTGATTTTTAGGAGGAATTCTAAAGATTTCTTCATATTGGTTAGTCATATCCACTGTGTCCTCTAACTTAAAAGCTGCATAGCAAACTGCATAGGACTTTGTTTATGATTTTTAAATAATAAATCCAAGTTTATTTTCAATGTAACACAAATTTGATGAAACTTGGCAGCTTCTGAGAGACACAATACTTAATGCATATCAAGTGCATTCAAAGCCAAGAAAAGCGACCTACATGACAGGCAGTGGTTTATGACTTTATCTTACAGATTACTCTTGACTCCTTGAATTATCCAGGGTTATCAAAAGACACCTTAGCATGTCCAGTAGCTTGAAGTCTGTTTTTCTCCCAATGGGTTTACTAGTTATTTTGTTGTGTTTCCATTAATCAAGATTTATTTCTTACTTTGCATACTAACCTTGACACCATAAAACTAAATGCATTCTTCAACTCTTTATTTTTGATAGAAATTTCCAGGTATTATTTTTCCTTCCTATGGCAAATCTTCATTGCCTACCTTTATTTGTGACTGTTGCTCTTTCTTGCGCAAATGTTCCTCTGGAGGTCATACTCTCCAAATTTAACTTCTGTAGTTTTATCTTGGCTTCTTCCCATCTGTCTTCCTAGAATTTATATAAACAACTTATTTGTAAATTGTATGTAATGATTTATTCCCCCAAGGAAAATGGAGAGTATGAAATTCCAAGTGATCTATAAAAGATAAATCTGAGACCAAACTATGATTTGAATACATCAGGTTGCCTGAGTGGTATAGGAGGAACTATGTGTGAATGTGTGAGAGTGTATGTATGGTAGTGCCTTATGAACAGGGGTCAATATATTCATCTTTTCCTCTTTTAAAAAAATTTCTAGTGATTAGTCATTTAAAGGCTTGGGTTTCTCTATAACAGGTATGTTTTTCTTTTTCAGGTCTGGTGTTATTTACTTCCACAATTTCATTTCAAACACTATATAATAGACCAGCATTTTTGAGAACTTGACTTTCACAATTCAGCCATTTCTGCTTCAAAGGTATGCAGATTTAACAAATAGTTTGGACCCCCTACAGTTTCCAATTATTACAGTTTACATGATTTAAATTAAACTGCAAACCTCAGCCTTCCATAGGGAGAGAGAGAGCATAGGATTTCTTCTTTGGCAGTGTGAGACCAGGGAACAGTGCATTCCCAGCCCCGTGCATTAGAGCCGAAGAAAGTTGCTTCAGTCTCAGGAGAAAAATCTTGTAATTGAGCTACTATTGGAACAGTGACAATAAGTTTGAGGACGAGTTGCTCTGTTTCATATCCTGGGCGGACTGTAGACTAGGTGTCAGCAGTCACGATGCGAAGCACCTCTCAGGGCAGAAAATAAAGAAATGCTGGACAGAAGACTCTCAGGTTGTCTATCATTGAAAATCTGCTCTTTGTAATAAGAGAAAAATGCACCTGAAATTTTCAGCATCAAATTTTCTATTAAAATGTATTCTTCATATACATCAACACTTCCTCCCATGTTTTTTTGTAATCTGAGATCAAAAAGCAGAAATCCCCCTCTTGCCCACTAATAGACAAGTTAAATGTTTGAATTATACTGCCTCAACTTTAGAATGATATTAAATATTATACAACTGGTACCTCTGCACTCATCATTAATTTGTTCTGGAACTTGTGATGGGTGCCGAACCAAAGAGTATGGAAAGATTAAGCATTTTTTTTTTGTGAGTCGGTATTGTGACTCATATAATTTCTAGCAAGTGCAACAAGTCCCCACAAGCACCAGTGGCGAAATGCCTTTTTTTTTCTTGTCAAAATGCGATGTGTACAGGGTTGATGAGTTCTGAAGCCAATGAGCACTGAGTCCCAAGTACTGATGAGTACCAACTATATATCACAACACTGTGTTCTCTGTCCTTATAGTCCTCATGTCCTGCCTATGATGGTCACATGACATTGTCTGGTCAGAACATGATACCTCTAATGATGTACATTGTCTTTCAACCAGTGACATAGAATCACACAAGTGGCCCATTATTTCAAGAGAAGAATAAAGTGAAGAAGGTGTGATCAGGAAACAGTACTCCATATGATTCACATAAATTATTTTTATGAGTTTTGAAAAAATTAATAATGAGCCCTGCCTGTGGGCAATCAGCTCTTTCATCATGAAGCATGGTCACCATTCAGATACAATTAATATTTGGAATTCTCCTGGGGCTTCCCCACTACTGTCCCCTCTTCCTGACTTCTCTCACCACCAGGACACTGTCAGACGACATTCTTGTTTACTGTCTATGTTGTTTTCTCACCGAGTTCTGATATTTTCCGTCATGAGGTAATTTAAGGTGAAGCTGGTGCAGTTTTATTTTCCACCAACAAAATTATTTTTTCTTCATTCAATTTAACATTTAAGATCACCCATATTATGCCAAACAGATTTGCTTTCTATGTAACTCCTTTCCAGGTAAACATGTGGGAATGTCTTCACTGTCATTCTCATGGATTATTATTTCCAAGACTGGAAAGAAATAAAGTTCTTACTCAGTGGTATAGAATAGATGTTCCATACGTCTGTGAAAATCCAGCATGACTGGATCTGAGATTGTTCACAGGAAATGATTCGGCATGATGAGTAGAAAAGAAAACATCTCCTTCCACATAGGAAAGGAATCTCAGGAAACTGGGAAAAGATTAAATTGATTAAGAAGTATGTTGGCACCAGTTGGTGTCACATTGTGCAGACAAAGTTCTAATCAAAGTCTTTTTAGCATGAGCAACTACAGGAAAGATCAGAGCAATAACTAAGGGTAGAAAATTACAGGGAGCCCTGGCTGGTGTGGCTCAGTGGATTGAGTGCTGCTGGTCTCTGAACCAGAGGGTTGCCAGTTCAATTCCCAGTCAGGGCACATGCCTGGGCTGTGGGCCTGGTCCCCAGTGTGGGGGGCACACAAAAGGCACCCACACATTGATGTTTCTCTCCCTCTTTTTCTGCCTCTCTTCCTTTTTCTAGAAGTAAATAAATAAAATCTTTTAAAAGAAGAAAATTAAAGAGAAAATTCTGAAGAGAAGAAAGCCCAAGACCAGGAATCTAAAACTCTGTGTATAAATGCTGGCCAAATCTCTGGCTGGTAATCACATCATGTAAGCACAGTTAAGAATAAATGAACATATCCAAGGTTAGCATTGCCACCTGAGAGTGAGTCCAACCAATTTAACTGCCTGCTAAAACCAATAAGTAGACAAACAAAAATAACACTGTTCAGAAGAAAATTTAATCTCCACAAAATCATGATCACAATTTCTAGTACATGATAAATAAGAGTGGATGTAGGAAAAATAAAGTTACATTTTCCAAAAGAAAAGACATTCAAGGAGAACATACTTGGGTTGACCCAGGTGAGAAATGATCAGAAAAAGATTTTCCACAGTTATTGTCACATTACTCAGTGACATAAAAGGGAGTGTACATAGTGGGTGAGAAGGACATCTGAGTTCTTCAGCTGAGAGTAAGAAGGGAAGAAGTGATGTCAAACAGGCCATAGGAGTAAGGAGAAGGTGAAGCCTACGTAGGAACTTGAGGAACTGGATAAATTATTGGCAGCAAGCAAACACTAGTGCACGTTATTGAGCAGAAATAACTGCTAGTCTTGGCAGTTCCAGCTTTCAAATAACATCACTGATATTCCCATAAATAAGGGGTTATAATCTGATTCTATCTATTTCCCCAATATAGTGTTTGTCTAGCTAATGTCCACAAGTTGTTAGGGAGGAATAGGGTGACAATGCTGACGTATACTTTGTGACAAGGCCCTTCTGAAGTGTGACAAGCTTCTTCTTGAAATAGTTAGTTCTATATCTGTGAACTGTTTTAAAACTAAAAACTGGGTTACAAGTGACAGCTTTCTATTGTAATTTTTTTATTTTAATTATTCAAGTTCATCTACCTGCTAACTTAGTCTCTGTCCATCTCACTTTAGTAATAATGTAATTTATTAGCCATTAGCCATATATCCCTGTAGATCAGTGTACACCTTGATTGCATTTCCAGGTTTTCTGTCCTTGATTGTTAAAGGCACTGTCTGGTCTCTTCCATTCCAGAAGCCCACAGTCTCCAGAGATGTCCACAGAACCATTGCCCAATGTCAGCACTCACAAGATGAGGGCCACAAAGCTTCTCAGAGCTGCCATGCCCCTCACAAGGGCGTTACTTATTGCTTTAGTGAAGAGATGCTCTTTGGACCTCCCCAGAAATAGTTGTCAAGTGCTGAGCTCTCAGACCTTACATGATAAGGTCATTCAAACATTCTCACATTCTTGTGCTGTTTAGTCACCTTTTCACTATTATGCCAATAAAGCTCTGTCATCTGGGACTCCTTTGGTACAGGCCAGCTTCAAGGACTCATTCCCAAAAATTATTGGAAGACTTTAAACTCACATACACACACAAGCATCCTCATGGGATCTTTCTGAAAAAGAGCAGAAGGGAAAGGGGATTGGGATCAGGGAAAAGGGAGAAGAGGCACATAGAAACAATACATAGCTAGCCACCCATTGGTCTCTGACATAAATATCACTCAACCTTGTGAGCCTCTCTTGCTAAAGGCTATATGATATATTGTATCTTGGAAAAGTTCAATAGAAAGAAAAATAAAGGATTTATTCCCTATTTCCCATGACCTATCAGCTGAAGTTCTTTCCCATTGAGTTTCAATTCCTTACATTTTCTGGTTGCTCATACATCATTCCAAAACAAGGTCCACACCAAACCATGGCTTAGTAGCATGAGGGGCACCCCAAAGTGGTGAGTGATATGCACATAGAATAGGCAGGAAGTACGTGAGACACCACTAGTTAGTGCCATTTTAAAGTAAAGCCAGAGCCCATAAAAGTCCTAAAAGTGTGAGCTCAGACACAATATGCAGCCAAGAGCCATGGAAGGAGGTGGAGAGATGGTGCAAGGGTACATAAGAAAGGCCTGC
>PVKM010053010.1:0-10153 GCA_004027735.1 Carollia perspicillata
ACTGTAATAGCGCAATCAATAAAGAAATATATATATATGTATATATATTAGCCTGTATTTGCTTCCAAAACCTCCAGGAGGAACAAGAAACTCGTGGCATTGTTGCCTGCGAAGGAGGCTGCAGGGTGGAACTTCGTTTGGAGCACTTAGTGTCTTAAAGAGCTCTGACAAGTGGAACACTGCCTTAAAGTTCACTTGAATCCTGAGTATGTACTGTGTCAAACGATAAGGACATTTGGGCTGCCACAGGTACACCCTCCGCGCACCGCAGAACACAGTGACTGGAGGAGGTGCTCAGGCCACACGGAAAAGGAATGAAGCAAAGGGTAACAGGGGGTGAGAAGTGGTGGTGTGTCTGGGCACAACATCAGAGCGGCCAGAAGGCTATAGCTGGGTGCAGTGACCACACCGAGCCTCCGTGCCTAGAGGGCCTACTGATAGGGGTGCCGTCACCGCGACTAGCTGCATGATCTTGATGTCGTACATGACATCTTGTGGGGTGAAAAGATTTAGAATCAGTTTATAAAGAAAATAGGTAAGACGGTGTAAAAATAGTCTAACAGCAGAAATTGGGAGGTAGAGGTAGGTGATGTATGTAGCTTTCAGTTCTTTGTCTTTCACAGCAGGGAGTCAACACTCCAGTTTAAATTGGTAAATCCAGAACTGTCAGTGAGGCTGTTGCGTCAATCTATCATGCTTGCTCAGAGAACAGGGACACAAATTAGTAAACAAGGCTACTTCTAGAGACTGGGTCTATGGCTGGGCATGGGGCTACAGAGACACTTTTAAGGTTTTATCTTGGACGCCTGCATCTGGAAATTTCCTACCATGCATTACTGGTACTACTGAACAATAAGAACAATAAACGAAACATGTATGTAATAACAGTTTTAAACCCTGAGACGAAGTTATAGGTGAGGTCTGTGGAACCTCTGCAGTTTTCTCTAGAAAAGGGAATGGGCCTTCTCTTCTCTCCCCATGACTCAACGGCCAGCCCTGGTGAGCGGAGAGGAAGCAGATGGATTTCGTTTTTGTGCGGTTAGTGCTCGAGCTTCCAGCAGCGATGCCCTCACAGTCATGCTTGCCTGCTCATCAGGTCTGGCTCTCAAAGGGACGTGCCTTTCTCTTTGTGTTTCCAAAGCCAGTGCTCTAACGTGGGCGATATAAACCCAGAATCTCTCGTGCTGGTATTGGGGACTGGGAGGTCACTCCTCTGGTCAGAAATGGGACATGGAACCCAAAGGGATGCATCCTCGACCTGCTGCTGCTACAGAAGGAACTTCATCTGTGCTCTTTGGGGACAATTTCATGTAGAAATGGAATCTATGGGTTTCCCAGGATCCATGTGCCTGACCATGTGCCAGAAATACTTACTGTCTTAATAAAACTGTTGCTACCATCCTCCCCTCTTTTTGCCGTCTTAAAAAAAAAAGAAAGAAAACCGGCGTCGTTTCTCTGATTCAAAGTGAAGGTGTAGTTTGAAAAGCTGGACAATCCTAAGTGTCAGTGAAGTTATGGAGAAACTGGAGCCTTCCTACGCACCATGCCGGCAGGAATGTAAACGGTGCAGCCGCTGTGGAAAACGCTTCGGGAGTTCTTCAAACAGGTACACACAGCGTTTCCCTGTGGCTCAGCACTTCTACTCTCATCCATACGACCAAGAGAATTCAAAACATCCAGTCGCACAAACGCTTGCACCCCAGAACCGCGGCAGCATTCTCCACAATAGCCGAAAGTTGGAAACAGCCCAGGTGCCCATCAGCTGCAGGATGGATGAACACATGATGCTACATTCATACGACGTGTCACTCAGCTGGGTGAGGAACCAAGCCCTGACACTTGCTGCGGTGGGTGTGAACCTCGAAGATGCCGTGCTGATCGCAAGAAGTGGGACTCAAAAGATTGTGTGTTCTGTGATTCTGTTTACATGAAATATCACGATAGACAAATCGATAGGGATGGGAGGTAGACTGAAGGGTGCCAGGGCCTGGGGCCAGGGGCACCGGGATGTGGCAGTAAGTAGGCCCACATTTCTTTTGGGGGTACCAGAATGTTCTGGCATTGATTGCTGCGGTAGCAGTGCCGTGGTAGTTGCACAGTCCTAGCGGTGTACTGAAAACACAGAATTGTGTCCCAGTGGGTGAATTTTATGTGCGCTGACTCTGTCTTAATGCAGCTTGTAAAAAAAGCAGCAACAGCACGCGCACGCACGCCACAGGCACACACGAGCAGAGTCTCCGCACCTCAGCGGGAGGAAATGCGGGCTGCGGGTGCGGCGCGTGGGGCCGCTGTCCATGCCAGGCGCACGCCCAGGTGCTGGCCAGGGGTTCTTCAGGGCAGTTTCCAAGGTGTTCACCCAGGCATTCGCCCTTTTCCTGGTTCTTCTCTGGGCCACAGTATCAGTCCTCTGGACGTGGGGGAGTGTGAGGGTCCTTGTGACCCGGTGGCAGCACCCCACAGACCGTGTTTTCTCTCTGGCGTGGCCTGCGCTTATTGGCACCTCTGATTTACTGTCCAGGTGCGAATCCTCACGGAGGTGGCCTCCCTGCCAGTAAGTGGTGCTCTTGGGAGGGCCCAAGGCCTACCCGGGGAGAGCTACTAGTTTCCAGGGGTCCTCACTCTTCCAGAAGTTTCCATATTATCCTCACCTTAGCAATACATACCTACATTGTATTTTATACCTGCTTATTCTTCTCTGGTCTTAATAGCAAATAGATACAAAATACAGCATTAGGTGAAAAAATGTTTTATAAACAGACAGAAAATTTTAGTTTCCAAGGAATCAAAAATACCCATACAACATGACATTTTAAAAATTAAAACAAAACTACAGGCATCTTTTTTCTTTTCTTGACTTACTCTTACTGTTTTTATTTCAAGATTGAGTTATTGTCAAGAACACTATTTTCATTTCTGGCCTAATTGGAAAAGCACAAGAGAATAGAGCATGCGTTTATTTTCCTAAAGGAAAAACATCAGACTTTAAGTGAAAGGGCAAAGTTAGCTAAAGTTTCCTGGTTTTAGGTGTTGAGTAAGTTGAATGTAATTCAAAACCGAAGCTCTAAATAATTCTGGGGATGGACCATTGTCTATAAAATTAATCTGAAGATGGAGAAGTGTCTTATTTTCCACCTGCCATTCTTAGTGTCTCAGGCTTTTGTTTCTTGTCTGGGAACGTGAAATGCACTTTTCTTTAGACTTCTGAGGCCTCCCTCCCCCAGCCCCACCCTCGCCACAGCAGTTCTGATCATTCCGTGAAAGCAGAGAGATGTCGAAGATGCTTCACCAAATTTTAATGACTGTTCTGGCCCAAGGATCTTCAGCGAACGTTTGCATAAGTGACATTAACGGGACAGCCCAGAGTGGAGGGGACGGTGGAGGAGGGAGGAGGCGGCACTTGCAGGGGTGGCACGAGACTGGAGTGTACAGGGTGGGGACCGTGGTTCCAAAGCTGCACGGGTGCGGGGGGTACGGGGCTCCGGGGAGCTAGGTGGGTGGGTGCCAGCCCTGCATTTTGTAATTGCAGAGTTGCCACAGATCTTTGCCCTGAATGAGCTCCTCCCCATCACAACCTGCCACAGGCTGCCCATCCAGTCTGGTCATTCCCATTATTCAGGGTGACCCCAGATGCCCCTCGTGGGACGAGATGGGGACTTCTAGGGGCAGTCTGTGCCTTGGCAGACAGACCAGCTCTCTGAAGAGCTGAGGCACAGGGCAGACGGCGTCAGGCATGGCTGCGAGGTGAGGTGTCAGGAGTGGCAATGCCAGTCGGAATTTGTCCGGAGAATGGGGAGTTGCAGCCTTGAATCAAATGAGGCAGCAGAACGTGGCTTCTCTTCAGTGAGCACCCACCTCCACTGCCGAGAACTCTTCACAGGGTTTGCAATTCGTACCGTGCACCCACTTCTCCTGATTGACAGAACAGGGAGCAGCCACATGGGGCATGTTTCTGCATCTCTTACATGCCCAGTCCATCACGGACGTCTCTTGTGTGAGGCTTCCAGCCCTGGGGCTGCCGTGGAAGTGTGTTTCCTCCTGGAGAATTGGTGTGTTCCACCGTATTTCCACTCGTACCTTAGCTGCTAGGAAGCTCAGCGCTCCATCGATCACTAAGTTGCACAGGTTGGGATTGGATAGATGTAATTTTTCTCCCCTCCTTTTACCATACCTTAAACTTTTAATTTCCAGTTTAACAACCTTATTATGTACACTGTAACATGTTACCTATCCTTTTTGGAAATGGAAGGAAATCTGGCACGGATGCAAGTCACCCCCAGAGCAGATGTCTGCTGTGATGGTGGGTGGGCTGTGCGCTGCGGGCGTCCAGGCAGCTCCGCATGGGGTTTCCAGACGTCTGCATCAGTATGCAGCAGGGGAGGCTGTTTATAACTTGATTTAGGGATCCAATCTCATCTGGCTTGATAGAGTTTTGTTCTATTTAATATCAAGTGCTAAAACAGCAAGGCAGCCAGAAATGTATTCAAGGAAATAGAATTTTTAATCATGAAACTGATCTCTTTGGGAAATAGACTTTTATTTTGTTATAATAAGCTCCGTTGGCTACCAGAATGTGTAGACCCATTTGCATGTCTGAGTTGGAATTACCCAAGGCCTGCACACAGATGGGGAGCATTAGAGCCAGCGTTCCTCCACGCGTCTGCTTCCCCACACGGAGGCTTCCAGGCTGGGAGGGGACGGCTCTTACGGGACTCCTGCAGGGGCTCACAGTCAGTGTATGTATTACTTAGTGAGGATGGCCTGTGGTTGAGTTGGAAAGCTGTACTTAAGTAGGAAAGAACAAAGTGCCATAGCTGTGCCAATGTCTGGTGGATTCAAGCACATCTGGGAAGTGTCCGCCCAGGGAGTTCTGTTGGTATTGGCCCCAGGCTCACAGCTGGAAGAATGATGGTGCTTCATTCCTTAGAGCCCTTGACCCAACAACCCCTCACCCTTCCCTCCCAGCGCCTCCTCCATTCCTTCCTCCATCCTCTCTTCCATGGATTTGATGAGAGCACACTGACCCCCTTGTTAGGTGCCGGAGGTGACCCAGGTTTCAGCTGCCACTCTTTAGTACTGGGGTGCCTGGGGTCCGACACGCCCCCCAGGCATAGAGGGCATTGTTCCTGAGTGCACTCCGGGGAAGCCAGCCTTCAGGACCAGGAGGGCGCTTCTCTGTCAGGGTTGAACCTAGCGGTGGCACTGAGACCTCCCTTGGCTCCTCCAGTGAGGCATGGCATTCACATATGACTCTTCCCTCTCCCCCGGTGCAGCTGGAGACCCAGCTGCCCGGGGGTTTGGGTTTGGGTTTTTCTGGCTGCGTTCACTGAGAGCACACACAGGAGTTCCTACCAGTCGGGGATGATGACTGCTTCTGGATCCTACCTTTGTTTTCTTTACCCAGTGCCTGATTCCTGTATTTGAAAGCAGGGTTTGCTGTTTCAGCGCTGTTTATATTACTGTTCTTTAAGGGCTGCCTTTTATTGCTCTTAGTAGATTAGGCATTCAGAGATGATATCACATACCAAATGTGCTGTCTTTATAAAGTCTGATGGACAGTTCTGGTTGGTGAACAGTAAATTTAGAGATGTGGTTAATAGGAGGAGTCACATGAAAATGATTACTCATTTGCTTTTTAGAATGAAAACAAGCGTTGACTTTTCGTTCACCTTGTAGTCCTTTATTCACCTATTCATTAAAATAAATAATTCAGTGCTGACTTTATACCAGGGACAGCTTTACGTTCTCATGTAAATACCTCCACTTACTGGCGGGGATGAAAAAAGGGTTTTCTCTGAGGGAGACAAAAAGGCACCATAACATGAAGTTAGAAAGGGAAGCAGCCTCTAGCCTTTGGCGTACGCAATCCACGTGGAAGAAACAAATCTGTTCTGAGAACGGCTGAGCCGCAACAGCCCCTGAGAACTGGGACAACCACCCGCACTCTGCTGCGCGGCTCCAAGCAGAGACTTGGGAGTAACGCATCATTCTCGGCCTTTTTTGATGGGGTCTCCAACTGTAAGGACCCTGGGTAGATTATGGGGTGCTGGCCGCTGCTCCCAGCCCTCCTGGTCTGAGTGGTTCATTAATGTTGGCGCAGGTCGACCAGCTGGCTCTCTGGTGTTGCCATTGTCATAGCAACCAGGATGTTTCTATAACAGTCCAGATTGGGGGCCTGTGGGGTGGGAGGAATGTGGATGGGACCGCGTTCGCACCAGAATGAGATAATGCGGCATCTTCCCATCTGCGAGCATCTGTTGTTTAGGGAAAGCTCTTCCTTCTTTTTTATCCTGACAGCCCCCACCTGGAAGAGAAGTGTCTGCTCCCCTTGCTTGCGTCCAGAGGTTCTTTGGAGAATAAACAGGAGCAAAATCCAGGTTCTGCATTGTCTACAATGACCACCTCTCTTAGACTTTTAATGAAGTATTTTTCCTCTTTTTAAGAAACACAGGAACTCGCAGCTAAATATCTCACTTGTGGCAAAAAACGCTTTTCAAAGGCAAATACGATCAGCCCTAATTCATATCATAAAAGTAACAGCTGAAAAGTCAATAAAGACAGGCTGGTTTTGAGGTTCAAGATTTGTGAACACTGCAGAGACGATCGGTTCTGGACCCAGGACTGGGAGGCCGAGAGGGCCCTTGTTGGGTTTGGTGTGTGCGTTGCGGCTGCGCGTTCCGGTTGGCTCAGTGGAAGGAGCCGTCACCAGGGGACCTGTGTCTGCTTCTCTGTGTACCTCTCCCCTCCCCTCCCCTCCCTGTCTGGAGAAGGCCATGGAGCCATGCCCCACCCTTTCCTGTCTGTGGGTTCATCAGTTACTCTGCATGCATATGAATGTGCACACATGACCTTTCACATCGACCAGAAGCCTTCAGAAAATCTGGCTTTTGACATTTAACAACTGACTTGAAGCTTGGCTCAGATTCAAATGCCTCTTACCAGATTGGCCATGTTTTCATTTGCTCAACTCTTGTAAAAATGGCACGTTCTGGAAGAAAGTGTTGTAATAAGGTGATTTAAGGATAGTAGTGGCTAAAGGAAGACATTTGTTTGTTCTTTTCCTTCACCAACTGATAGCCATCGATGATTCCTTAATGAGAGAGAAAAAATGCTCAAAGCTTTTGGGTTAGAAGAATCTCGGAGCTGGAGGAGCCTCAGAGAGCTCTTTCTTTTACAGTTGGGGAAACTGAGGCCCAGAGAAGCAGGTCTCATGTCTTGGCCATGTGCAGGAAATAACCACAAGTACAGATCACTACCAGTACCGTTAGAAATCCTAAGAAACACCTTGGTGCATTAGAAACTGGATTTTTTGGCACAGAAAACACCCACTCAGTTATTGAATGACTTCTGCTAACCTGCTGCTCCACTTGATCTCAAGGAATAATATTAATGAAAAGTTAAAAAAGAAAAGCTTCAAACAAATCAAGTTTCTCTCCACCCGTTGGGAGTTCTGGCACGCCAGTGTACGCGGGCCATCTTTTCCAGTGAGCTGATTTCCCCGAGTGAGTTGCAGTGTATGTTTTGGTCGGGGCCGTGCAAAAGGTGTGGCTGCATTGTGTGGATTGATGCTGAGTGCTCAGCGCTGGGCTGGGAAGATGGAGTTTGGAGGAACTTCTTCTCTAGTTTTGTTTGATTCCTCCCTCCCTCCTTCTCTTCCTTCCTTTTCAGTTTTAACAAGAGTGAGGTGGGTTGGCCCTCAGTGGTATTAACAGCTATTATCAGCAAATGCCTGGGCTGTTACGGGCATGGTGCGAGGTGCTCAGACCTGTTCTTTCTTTCTAGCTCTGGATCTGGTGCCTGTGGACGCCCAGGCCCAGACATCTTTAGAAGCGCAGTGGTTTTGGTGACAAGGAATACTCTCGGAGGAGATAGGATGTCTGAGGTATTTCTTCCATGTGTAGTGGACTTCACCTGGGCATCAGCTGTCCAGGTTGAAAGCCACTTCTCATTCATTCCTGCTCACTCTCAGTCACAAGTAAACAGGGATGTTTGGACGAGCCTTCATGCTCGCTCTGAGCTTCTAGCAGAGGATGCCAGCCATTGTGGTATTGATAATGATCTCCAGACAGACCCAGGGTCAAATAGGGAGTTGTGACATCGTGGGCATTCTCTGCAGGGCTAGGCGGCCAAGGTGGCTTTCTTGAAAGTTTGTCCCTTTTCTCCAAATGTGCTTCCGTGCTCCTAGGGCTTCTGCGTGGAGGAAGGGGCTCGTAGGAGGGAGACACTCAGCCCAGAGCAGCTCGCTCTTGACTTTTTCCTTACCGGCTAATCATTCTGCATTAAACAGCTGTACTTCATAGTTGACTGTCGTCAGTAAAAAAGAGCTCTCCTTAATTGTTGCCCCAACTTTGACCTATATTGTCAGATTAATCTCCAAATACAAAAGGGCCCTGGGGGTTGAAATCTTAATGCGGTATACATGCAATGGGATATCATTTAGCCCTGGGAGGGAGGGAGATTCTGACGGATGCGGTGTAGCACGGATGAACCTTGAGGACATTTATGTAAGTCAGAGACAGCAGGACACATACCGCGTGCGGGTTCTAGAGCAGCCAAAGGCAGAGAAACAGAAAGCAGGTGGGCGGTGGCCGGGCGGGGAGAGCAGGAAATGGGGAGCTGTTGTTTAGTGGGTGTTGAGCGTTGTTTTGCAAGATGAAAAAGCTCTACAGACTGGTTGCCTGACAGTGTGAATGTACTTAACACTACTGAACCGTGCACTTAAAGATGATTAATTTTAATTTATATATTTCTTACCATAATTTAAACATTAAATTAAAGGGACTAATGTGAGTAAAAACAAATAATTCGTAATTCCTAGCCTGATGGAGTTCTACTTCTGTCAATTTGTTTTAGAGGGTTAATGTGTGTCGCTCTGCATTTTTAACAGTACAAATGGTATTTTCATCAATATTTTGACTTGTAGCAAGAAAACGAAGACCTTATAAAGACCTAATGAATATACAAAAGTGAAGGTGCACTGCCATGAAATAAATCCACTATTTGGAAATGTGTCTGCTTAGCAAGGGGATGAAAGAATTCTATGCTATGTTGATGATATATTTATATTTACACTTGCTTTTTAGGTGAAGCCAAAAATCTTCCCACTTACCCGGGGCCAAACAAGATGCGAGATTGCTATTGCACCGTGAACCTGGACCAAGAGGAGGTTTTCAGGACCAAAATTGTGGAGAAATCCCTCTGGTAGAGTCTGCTCTTGCTTTCTTTGACACTGATGAGTTTTCTTCTGTATGGAAAAATATCCTGAACACATATGCCATCTTGCCATCTCCTGTGTTGTTTAGTTTGCGCGAGGATTAGCAGATGTCCATATGGGCTCTGAAGTACAGGGCAGAGTTAGCCTGAGTGTCCATCCTCGGTAGTGATTCTCTCCAAATGCTTGTGATGTCCAGGACTGAACATCATAAGGGAGCAAAGACCACATACGTAACTCTGTATTTGCCTCTGAGATCATTTCTTCCTTTTTTTAAAAAATGTTATTTATTTATTTATTTTTAGAAGGAGGGGAAGGGAAGGAGAGAGGGCAAGAAACATTGGGTCGTTGCCTCTGGCGCACCCCCAACTGGGAGCCAACCCAGGCCGCAACCCAGGCATGTGCCCTGTCTGGGAGCCAACCCAGGACGCAACCCAGGCATGTGCCCTGTCTGGGAGCCAACCCAGGATGCAACCTAGGCAATTGAACTGGCAACCCTTTGGTTCACAGGCCAGCGCTCAATCTGAGCCACACCAGCCAGGGTGAGATAATTTCTTATTAGAAATGAACTGGAAAATGTATACAGCGACAAAAGAGTACAAATCAAGGATTTTGAGGGTCTGGCTGGCTAGCTCAGTTAGAGTATCATCAGCATATATCAAGGTTGCAGGTCTGATCCCAGGTCAGGGCACATGCAAGAATCAACCAGTGAGTGCATAAATAAGTGGAACAACAAATGGATGTTTCTCCCTCTCCCCCTTCCTCTCCCTCTCAAATCAATAAATAAAAGAATTAGGGAAAAACCACAGGTTTCAGTGGATAAATATTTGGAAAGCTTTTTTTCCCCCTGCCTTCCTTTAAATTTATCTAGATAGGCATGCCTAAGATGGCCATGGAAGTAATTACCCACTGAGGTAGAAGACCTAGAAAACATTTACTGATACA
>PVKM010053011.1:0-10124 GCA_004027735.1 Carollia perspicillata
AGAGGGGCAGAGGGGAATAAAGGGGAGAAAAAAAATGGGACAACTGTAACAGCGCAATCAATAAAATATATTTTTTAAAAAGAAAATGGACGGAACCAAAAAAGTAACAGCACACCTCCTGAATTCATACTGGTATCCCCATTCGGATCCAGGACGACGGGGCCGTTATGTAGCCTTATCAGCCCTAGATCTTTCTTTCACACTGAACATCCCAATTCTCAATAAAACCATCACCATTACTGACCTCCTTATCTTGGAATATACACCCAACAGCTTTGGATGACAACCACCAGCACTGTCATCGACACACACATTGATAAACAATTTAAGAATCTTTTGCAGTTATTTTTTTTTTTAGTCAGGATACCCTCGGCTTGGGTTGATAATCAAATTAATCTGTCTTTAAGTCAAGTAGTTCCTCTCTGTGTAATTATGCTACCGCCACACTGATGGATCCATAGGTTTCTTTCTTTCATTTTGTTTTCACAACTTAGATTGTTTTTATTTCAACTTTGTGGACTAGTTTCTTAAAAATTATTTTATAACTGTCAAAACTGTTTATACGGTTCCAAAGTCACAGATACAAAACAAGTTACCTTGAAAGAGTCTTCAAATTCCAGTTTCTCAAAATCTGAGCAGCTCCTACACATGCTGAGAGCAGTGCAGGCACCAGAAACCTGAGGTTCTTCTATGATATCAGCACCCAGGCCACTTCTCAGTTATTCATGTCACAGTGTCCTATAAGTAGAATATAGGTGTGATGTTGTAGCAAAGACACTAAAATCACAGTCAGACAGACTTCTCGCTTAGTCGTTCCAGTAAACTCTCTGGGGCTGATGTGACGGCTTCACGGTGTTCCTGTCAGCTATGACTCCACTACCCCCAACCCAGGGCTTCCATCTTGTGATCCTAGACAGCTGCCCAGATCCTGTCCCATGCCAGCTGGCAAGAAGGGGACAGGGGAAGAGGAAACTAATTGTCATTAATAAAGTATAAATAAAATAAAAATGGATTCCATTAACTAGGGGAACGAGAATGTACAATATTGGGGGATCTGCCTCTGCTGTAGTTTCTAAGTAGTAGCCCAAGTCGTCATAGAACCCAAGCATTTCTACCCGCAAATTTTTCACCCTGGTGATATTTTTTAAAGCTTGGGACGAAAGAAATGGCTGACCAGGAATACCTGCAGACACGATGTGGGAAAGGAACCTACCCTTAGCTTATAAAACTATATATAAACTTATGTTATGGTCAAATACATCTTAGAAATTCTGCCTTTGTTTCTACACTGGAATTGAGAAACATGTTTATCTTTTTTCTATAGTTCTTCTCTATTTTGTTGAATGGTGTCTGAGAATTATAGCTATTTATTCCCAAATTGCCAATCAGTAGGGTCAGATGTGGGACAGATGTCATTGCATAGTGTCCATATGACCAAGAGTATCCAGAGCAATTTCAAGTCTTTGTCCATGTTGATTGAGCATTTAATACGGACCAGGCTCTCTGCCAGGATCACACAGAACCTGAAGATAAAAAGACTCAGTTCTTGCTTTTAAGGAGCAATCAAATAACACAAATCATAAGCAAAACGGCAACATCAAGTGCAACAATGCTGGAGACAGTGCAGAGGGAAGTGACACGTGAGTGTGATCAGGAACAACCAGGGAGTGTTTTCCAGGTGGACAAGCGGGGGATGGGCATTTCCGGGGCAAGTTGCCTAAACTTTGAGTTTCTTCATCTAGAACGCTCAGGGACGGTGCCTCTTTCGCAGACTCACTGTTGGTGGGACTTGTGCTGGGTTTGTTGTACAGCAGGGGGTCAACATAAGGGGCACTCTTTCCCTTCCCTGGCAGGAGATGTCAGCATCCCTGGTTAAATGACCCCTCCCCACTTCATTCTCTGGACCTGGGGAGGTGGGGTTTCCGAGCAGCCTAAGGCTTCATGGAGGAAGAGTGCTAAGATGGGGCTGAACAAAGGCCCCATCTACCTGGCTAAGAGAGAGGGGTAAGAGTGTCCCTGGAGTTGGATTTGGTCACCTTCATGGTTTCCACCGGAGGTAGACCCAGTCTCTTGCCCAGAATTGATTTTGGAGTGGAAGATCCAGGCGGCAGAGCTGGAGAGACATGGCTAATTCATTACATGACTCTGGGCAAGTCATTTCTCCTCCCTTGAAAACTGAGCTTTGCAGCTCCAGAACACCCAGAGCATTCCCTGTGGCCCTGAGCCAGTCCAAGCTGAGGACGGGGATAAGGGGATGTATACCTTTAAGACTGTCATCCCACCCTTAATGGAGTCCACACGCCAGCTGTCCCATTGCCAGGTCCTCGGCCAGCAGTTGCCATGGTGTGTAGACTCGGAAGGCATGTTGCTATAATAAGATGTGTTTATTTGAATACGAAGGTCAGGGAGTTAAGTAGTTGGTATTCCAGTCGTATAGAGTCGTTTGCACAGTGTCACTAATAATTAAAGGGGGTTTTGACTAATCTAGTTGCTCTTCCTAAATATACTCCGCTCAAGAAACTCATCAAAGCAGCAAAGTAATCTTTGAGGTTATTAATCTCCTCTGCTTCACAGCTGGGGCAAATTTATTTGCTTGAATTAGCATGTAATAAACTTATAATAAAGCTGCCAGAGCCCCAGCTTGGTAGAGAGAGGCTTTGTGTAATGGGTAGTTACATCTAGGGGTGGGGTTTTGGTCCCGAGGCTGCCACTGCAGGCCGGGTGAAGTTGGGGAGCTGTCCCCCAAGGCCATGGTCATGAGAGAGGAGACCGCCAAGCATGGAAGACCTCGAGATGAAGCTGGAAGTGGTGGGTCCACCCTCCTCATCTCTGCCCTCCCCGTTGCAAAGGAACGAGGAAACTGAAGCTTGGAGAAGGGCGGGATGTGCCTAAGGTCCTGCCGAGGGCAGAGCCCAGGTGAGCACACAGGTGGGCGCTGTGTCTTCCCATCTAACCCTCTGTGGTTGGCATCCTCACAGTCAGGGGTTTTCCACCGTGTTCTACCATAGACCTCTGTCTGTGTCCCTTTTATCTGCCCCTTCTTCCTGACTTTCCCTTCACCACAGCCCCACCAAGACTTGTTGTCCTTCTCTATCTTTCCATTTTCCAAAGACATGCTGCCCTTCTGTCCTGTCTGGAGCCCATCTGGACAGCCCGGGCATAGCCAGGAAGGAAGCCATCTAGCTTCTAACCATTCTATGGACACATCGAGATTCTACAAGGGTGAAGTATCTCCTTCCTGAGTCCTGAGACCCAGGAGGAGACTCGAACCGGGGCCTGAGAGCCTTGTTACTTTTATCCTCCCTCTCTCCTTCTCCTGTCTGCCTTTCCCAAGAGAACCGGCTCCATCTGGCCCTTGCTCCTTGATGTGGAAGCCAGAGAGATACTCTCCTGAATCCCATGCAATGCAGGAGGGTAGGGGAACCTCCTGTTCATAAAAGGGAGCAGCTATTAGACAACCACCTTTTTGATGCCAACACTAACCACCTTGCATAGCATTACTTTGATGGGTTTTACCAAAAATAACCCACCCCGTGCACGAAGGTGGGAAAAGAGGATAGTAACAAGGATGGTGACACCACTATACCACATACATAGCCAACGTCCCCATTCCCTATTCCCTCAGCCCCCAACCCCTTCCCTCTTTTATCCCCTTTTCTTAGTCTTTGGGGGAGAATAGGAGGGGAAGCAGAAGACAGGATTTCTGGACCCAGGACTCTGGATCTTTCCTTCAGATACTTCCAGGAGGTTAACATGAGTGACAACCTCCCCTCAAAGCTCACACTTGCAACATTACCAAAGTCAAAGTCATGTTTTCCTCAAGTAACAGATAATGCGAATACAGTGAGTAATCGCTGGGAGTCTTGAAACTCTAAAAGGCGGAGAGCCACTTGCCTCAGGCCACACAGCTACTGAGCTCGGGGCCAACGCTACACCCAGATGTTCTGACTCCGGTCTGGGGGCTCCTTCCACGATGCTAAGTCAGCTACCTCAGACAGGGACATGTGGTGAGCATTTCCTTCTTTCTAACTAACATATTGGCCTATCTATGTCCTGGGACCTGAATGATCCCCTAGTTTCCCAAATAATTTCCTCAAGGCTTCCAGATATCCTTCTTCCCATCCATTCCCCGCACTATTC
The DNA here is from genome assembly GCA_004027735.1 of Carollia perspicillata. NCBI lineage: Eukaryota > Metazoa > Chordata > Mammalia > Chiroptera > Phyllostomidae > Carollia > Carollia perspicillata. The sequence continues at coordinate 4,141 of PVKM010053011.1, forward strand.
CTCATAAAGTGACAGCCTAGAGAGTGCCTTTTCTTAGAATTTGTGAGCATGCCACAGCTAATGGAAGCAGAGCTTAGACCCTTGAGAGGGGAGAACTAACCTGACTTGTGGAGACATCTGGTGTTCGAATGACAAACCTGACAGTCGCTGCTGTTGGAAGAACCATCTACCGGGCAGAACCCAAAATCTGGCTGAGGACAGCACAGACAATATCCCAACGGTGGTCAGCGCTGGGGGAGCTCGGTTCGTTTGGTTCAGGGTCACATGGGCAGAACCCTGGCTCCATAGCTGCGCCAGCTGAGCCACACCTTCCCCAACTGTCAAGGTGGCCTGGGTCACCTCAGCCAGGAAGGTTCTCCCTACCACTCCCTGCAGTCCTGCGATTCTACCCTAAAGCTGAGGAGCAAATAAATTCCAGCTTTGTTCAAATATAACATACATATTTTGTAAGTCTAACATGCGCAGTATGTTGATTTGATTACAACACATATATTGCAATATGATTCACACCACAGTGTTGGCAAACACCTCCATCATGTCACATAATTACCATTTCTTTTTTGTGGTGAGAACATTTAAAATGCATTCCCTTAACGACTTTCAAGTGTGTAGAACAGCACTGTTAACTACAACCACCATGCTGTACATTAGGTCCCCGGAACTTATTCATCTTCTAACGGGAAGTTTGTACTCTCTTATTTTTCACTTAATTAAATTTATCTGGGTAAGGTCAGTTAATAACATTACATAAGTCTCCTCTAAACAGTTCTATACTCTTTAACCAACATCTCCCCGCTTCCCCCGAAGGAGTCTTCAGCCATGGGAAAGAAGGAAATCTTGCCATTTGTGCCAACATGGATGGCCCTCGAGGACACCGCGCTAAGTGAAATGAGTCGGGCAGAAAAAGGCAAATACTGTATGATCTCACTTATATGTGGAATCTTAAAATAAAACCTTGTAAAAACTGAGTAAAACTTCAGCCCTCTCTTGGTGGAGCTAGAAAGGTGGGGTCTAGCAAAAGTGTTGGCGGTACCAGCTGTGAGGCAGCTGTGGTCACGGACAGACGTAACCCTCACCCCAGGGTGACATGGTCATCGTGAGAGAAGGCAGAGCAAGAGGGGCCTCCAGTTCGTTTTCATCTCCCCAAGACTTCCCTGCAAACTTTCGCGAGATTTTTATTGTCTCTGGCAAGAGGCATTTTGGGGTTGGACAGGAGAAGAATGGAGTCTGCCTTCACAAGACCTATTGAAACAGGCCTCATGGAGGATAAAATCAGTAGGATGAGAATCCTACTGGACTTGAGTCAGGAATGCTGGAAAACATGCAAAAACTCTCACAGCGGAATGAGTGGCCAGAGAGAAAATAAAGGCAGGTCCCTCACCATCACAATCTAACAAAGAACTTAATACAGGAGGCAAAAAGCAAAACCGCACACGTCGAGCCTGTAATCCTGAGCCTAGTCTGGTAAGGCTGCCGGGCATCCCGAACAACAAGTGAAACTATGGCAGTGAGGAGGGGGGAAGCCCTTGAAAGTCTATGCGCATCATCTCCACTGGCTGGGAAACGTAAAACCTTGAGACTGTGCATTCATCTCAAGGCCTGGAAGAGAGAAGAGGAGGGGGCCCGCCGTGCCCAGAGAAAAAAAAACCCATAAAACAACTTTGGTTAGCTGCTGTCTCCTGTCACATATGCAAAATGAACAAATAGACTCTGGAGCAAGATAAAGATTCGGGCTAACAGACCCCATATCTACATGTGGGTGGTCACATCTCCCTGGGAAAGTGGGCACCACCTTCACCCGTCAATCAATATGTTACTTCTTCACCGCCACCCCACCAATTATGTAAGTCCTCAGAATAAAGGACTCTCTCTCTCTCTCTGCTGGCCACCTGGCTTCTAGCCACCTGGCCTCTGACCACCCAGGTGCTGGTCACCCAGCCTCTGGCCACCCTTGCTCTAGCCGCCCTTGCTTTTGCTTTCCCATTAGAACTTAGCATTAAGAAACTTTGCTTGCATGCTAGTAGGCTCGCCGGCCTGTAATTCTTTACTGCATCGGCGAGAAGCACTGAGCGTCTGGGAGTCTCTCCCATCACAAAACCATACGTGTCCACACCCCAAGGCTTCTGAGCTCCACGGGGAGCAAAAGGAATCTGCCACTTGGACAGATGGTGTAATGGGACTGGTTAGCAGGGAGAAAGTGGAGCGCCTCCCTGCTTGGTTCCACGTGTCTCTGCCCTAGAGGATGCTGCTCAGACCCAAAGGGGTGAAACAAACAGTTACAAGAGAAGTGATCCATTCCCGGAATTCCGTGCAAAGAAAATAATCAGAAACAGAAAACAAGGGGGTGTGCATGAAGATGCTCATTGTGATGGTGTTTAACAAAAACACTGGAAATGAGATGAAGGAGAGCCCTGGACGAGAGACTGTGTAAGCAGGGAGGGAGCGCCCGACTTGTGGGCTCTTGCAAAGCCATCAGCACCCTCCACAGTTTGTAGGAGCCAGGAAAATGGGTGCTGTCACGTTGAGTAAAAACATAACAGAACTCACGCTTGCTGCCACAGGCCGCACGTTTTCTGTTATAGGCATGTACTACTTTCCCATATATTGATTGCCTTTACACTAGGAAAACTGAGGCATAGGATATGGTTTAATTATACCATGTTTACAATTATCTAAAACAAACACACTATGCCTAGAAAATAGGAAGGGAGAACGCTAAACTGTAAATTGGATAACATCTCAGAGGTGGATAAGTTTTCTAAATTTTCTACATAGTTAATATATGTATTTACATATATATGTATTATACTATACTGGAAAAACTCTAGCAATATTTATTTCACAAAATATAGAGAGGGGGAGGGAGGGAGGAAGTGAGAGAGAGAGAGAGAGAGAGGAAGAACGGAAGGGAGGGAGGGAGGGAGGGAGGAAAACAAAGAAAGGAAACTGGACTCAACTACCGTGAAGCCAGAGTGACTTGGGTCTCTGGGGAAGCTCAGCTGTCCAGGCACGTGGTCCCAAGGCCTGAACCTCAAGGACAAGTGCAAACCCCCTGGCAGGCACCTCTGAGGGATTATAGAGAGTGAAGAAATACTTGACGGACAGCCCACATCCTGATTTTTCAAACGAGACAAAACTTTAAATCCCAGTAACGACGGCTGGCAGGTTTGAAAACAATCCCTGGCACACTCCTAACTGTATGGACTTAGAGAAGGGACAGAAACAATCTCTCCTAGCCAGGAGGAGCTCACCAAGCACGAGCCACACCCCCGAATTCCTGCTCTGAAGGGACAGCAAGGACAGGAGGGACTAGAGGGCGGGTTTGACTGAGGGCGAGGTGTGGTGACTCAAGGAAGACGCTCTACAGAGCCTCTGAGGCCCTGTACAAGCAGGGGGAGCGGCCTGCCTGGGGGCACAGGTGCTGTGGAAGCCTCCACGGGCCCCGAGTCACCCCCACAGCCATCTCCAGCAGTGCCCCCACGGCTCAGCCCTCAGCTTGGTCTGCCGCCTCCCTTTTTCTGCCGTTTGGATGAGGCAGAAGGGACGATGCACTTATCAAATTGGCTGTTGACACAAAGCTGGAGGGATTGTTGATAGAACGGATGGCAGCATTGAGATTCAGAAATATCTTGACAGGTTGAAATAATGGGCTGAAAACATGTAAAGGGATAAATGTAAATTCCTGCATGTAGGTTTTTAAAAAGGATTTCATCAACATCAGGTGTGAGACACAGGGCTTAAAAAGCTGAAAAGAGTGAGGTGGGAGCCAGCACAGCCCGGTGAGGGCCAGATGAGGGGAAAGAAGGAAGAAAACAGCATCTCCTAGTGCACTGGGACCTGTGCTGGATGCTTTCAATGATCGCACACAATTCCCATTGGGCAGGCACTGTCAGTGAGCCCATGTTACAGATGAGGAAACTGAGGAGCAGTAATGTTATTCATATCTAAATGATTCTTATCAAGCTATCAAGTAATTCATATTATATTACTGAAGTTAGGCTACAAAGGGATGGAGACAGAATTCATTGAATTCGGGTTCTCCCTGTCTCCAAGGCTGGTGCTTTATCCTTCCCCCACCCCAGGGGGTAGATCTTGATTAATCCAATCTAATCGCAGTGATTCCTGTCTCTTCACCAGTACCGGTTTTGAAAATGGCCCATCATCCAGCTCTGGTTGAGACATGAGGGCAAGTACACTGGGAGGGCTTTTGGTCAAGTTTTCCTCTTTCTTTAAAAGAAGCCCTAGAAACAGAAGCCCCTGCCCCCCTCTCCCTCTGAGAGGCATTGGCAGGTGATGTCTGGAACTGTAGCAGCCGTTGGGGCATCTCGAGGAATCTGGCATTAGAAGACCAGATAGGTGTGGAGGATACGGGGTGGAGACATGGAAACGCCCCAGGGCACTGATGACGGTGTTGAGGCACTGAACTAACCCCAGCCACACCACTGATTTCTCCTTGGCCGATAATTCATCTTCCTAACTGTTCGAGCCCCTTCTGTTTGCGTTTTCTGTCATGCTCTACCTGTAAGCATCTTGATGAACGCACAAGGCCACGTGAGGCCCCTCTACCAGCCCAGCCAAGATCCCATTTGGAGGGCTTTGCTTACAAGCTAAATTTGGCCTGAACGGGATGACGAAGAGTCTTGACACCCACGGCCCCTCCATCACTCACCCAGCGGCCACTGCTGGGTGCCAGTGACTTGAGGGGTTTGCCTGGAGAGAAGATCTGGGAGGAAAGTAACACGATAATGTTCTTCAATTATGTGAAAGCCAGCGATTTAGAAGAGCATCTGGATGTTTTCTCTGAGATCCTCCAGGTGGCGGGCTAGAACGAGGGAGGAGAGCTTACTCGGAGGTCGACATTGGTTCAGTGGAATCAGACTTGCCCTCCGGGGGGCATGTGTTGGGCAAAGCAGAGAATGCGCCACCTGCTGGAGGTGCCCAGACAGCACTGAAGTAGCCACCAGACAGAGAGGTCAGCGAGCACAGCCTCACTGAATGGCAGGTTGGACCAGCTGACCAGGCTTCCTTCCAAATCCAACACTCAGGCATTCTGTACTATGCACATGGGGTGGTTGCTAGAGTCTTGCGGAAAAATAACCAAGGAGAAGACCAAGTGTCTGCTGGCGTCTCTCTCCAGCTGGAGGGGAACCCTGACACGGAGACACAGCCCTAGACAGGGAAAGGTAAGTGCCCAGTGAGGTCAAAGAACCAGTGTTTGTGGAAAGGCAGAGGTGGGAGAAAGCCCTTCCAGGAGGGAAAGTCAGAGAGGGCGGCCTGGAGGAAGGAGAGCTGAGCCAGGTCGATGAATGGACGGGGTCTGGCTATTCCCAGGCCTGGTTCCCACCCCGCACTCCCCACACTCCCCACACACACATTCGGCGGGGCCCATTGGTTCTTTCAGCCCTGCAGCCTCAGACCTACTACCTCTGTTTCCCAGGACCCACCCTAACGGAAAGCAGAAAGGATTTAAGCAAACCCAACTCCAGATTCTAGAACTCAGTAACATCGCCTGTGCCGCTGATACGCAGCTGACCTTGTGCCCGGGTTGCTGGCAGGGCTTCTGGTCGTTCTTGAGGCACTTCCTCCCTCCTTCGGTGCGCCGGCTCTGCAGGCAGGTCCTCGTGTCATTTGATGGGGTACCTGCTGATGGACATCTGTTTTGCTCCCTGGTTGGCTTCACCCACCCCTTTCTTTTGATAATAAACCCCAGCCCTAGGGGGAGAGCGACACGGTGACCCAGGTGTGGCCAATCAGAGTATTCAAGCCCCTTGCTACAGGGATTGGCTCAGGGGTGGGCACACGTGGCTCCAATCTGACCAATTAGAGTGCTTCCCCAATACTCGTCCAATGGCATTTATACGGGGAGACTGCTGGCCCTTGGGTTCTGAAACAGGAAAGCTGGAATCTAGGGCTGGTGACTTCCTGCCACATGAGGCAACCCTGGCTGTGGCTGTCAAAGGAGAGAAGGAAGCCCAGGACACATG
>PVKM010053012.1:0-10119 GCA_004027735.1 Carollia perspicillata
GTGTGTGTGTGTGTGTGTGTGTGTGTGTGTGTGAGAGTGTGAGAGAGAGAGCCCAGCTTTGTGGAGAGCTGCAGGACCCTCCCTGTGAATAGGTGTAGGTGGGGCCAGGTGGGGAGGGGAGTTGTATATACAGGGTCTGGAGACCCAGGAGGACTGTTTCCTACTACAAACAGATCTTCTGAACCAGGGCCTCTGTAGCCAGCGGTGAGCGCTTAGCGCCCTCTAGTGTCCCATAAACGCATTCCTGTGGTGCTGGGAAGTGAGAACCCGGCTGGATGGTGCATCTCTGGGCAGATGCTGCCATCTCCTGGTTAGAGCCACACTTAGCAAATTTTAGGATCTTCAGGGTTCTAGGCTGGAAGCTGGGAGGACTGGGTCTCTTTCCCCCGAGTCCCCCGAGAGTCCCAGTCAGCCTTGGGAAGGCACGAAAACACAAAGGAAAAAATGAGCTGGCTGTTAGTGGAGCCCACAATTCCTTCATGACATACTCTGAGCCCATCATCCCCTGCACAAATCTCTGCCACTGAATTTTTCAAACCTGTCTGGGCTGGAAGTTTTCTTCTGGTCTTCGAAGGCCCGGTATGAGAGGTATGGTTCTGAGGCATCAATGTTATGTGAAGATTTTGTTATTGTTCTTGGAATTTAAGTAACTTTACCAGAAAGTAATTTGTTAAAGTTCCTCCTACAATGAAGCAGGTAATCCAAAGTACTGGCAAATAGCCTGTAACATAATAGGTATTTTTCACATTATCTCTCTAACTACTCTCCAATATACCCCACCCCAACCAAACCTATGGTAACATACCAGTGATTGCACACATCTGCAGCTACCCACTCATTGGCTGCTGTCTAACCTGTTTGATTACCTCTGCTGACGAAGCTCTCACTACCCATGATGGCTGCTGATTCTGCTCTTGGACAATGGTGTTTGTTAGCAAGCCCTCATTTGTCTGACTGGCTCCTTTTTCCACATGGTGTCTGTTCAGATGTGCAAGGAGGATTTTAGTATCCAGGTCTCTGTTCCTCAGAATAAATATTCCCAGGTTCTTCAGGCACAGCACCCATGACATAGATTTCACAATCTCTACTATCATGCTTCTCCTACTTACTCAGATGCACGTCATTTTGTAAAACCCATCTCAGACTGAGTTCATGAGAGCTTTGTAAAGTGCCCTGAGCAGTACTCAGTCAGCAGAAGCACCGTGATCTCCTTGTTCTGAACGCTCGGGTTCTATCAGTGTGTTTACAGATGCATAAACATGGTTTTACAGGGTCAGGAAACATGCCTGCACGCTGTCATCCGGTCTTTTCTCACAGGAACGCCTGCTAAATAGGCTGGTGTTCTGTGTACTGACCATGGGCTTCAGCACATGTAAACTATTTGCATTCATAGCGTGAGACGGCTCTGGCCGCTGCCTTCGGACTTCCTGTATAATCCTGCTCGCTCCCTGGTTATCACGGTTTCAGGCTGTGGTTTAAGTTATTGCATAACAAGTACAGTTTCTATTGGGGGGTGTTAAAAAAAGTGTTTAGAATAGACAGTGGTGATGCTTTCCCAGCATTGTGAAGTGCTTAATACCACTGAATGGTTCATTTAAATGGTTAAAATGGTAAGCTTTATGTTATGTATATTTTACTTATACAAATACATAAAAAAAAGTCTGTGTGCTTTCGCTTCTCTCACAGTGGCACGCACGTGTCCTGGCCTCTTTCTTCCCTACCTGAGTGAACTTGCTTTCCTTCTCATTCTGACTTGTTCTTGGAACCTTTCCCGCACAGGTCAGAGTCAAGAACCTGGAGGTCCCAGATGCGCCAGGGCAGGGCCGGGCCAGGCCAGCCACCCCTCCCCCGCCCACCCCACCCCGATGGAACCTGTCGGGGACAAGGTAAGGGAGATTAGAGAGGACGGTCACATTTTTAGCTGTGTGCACCCCAGGCTTGAACCCAACATTATCTGCCTTCAAAGGCTATGGTTTGCACTCCACCACGAGAACAGACATGAAAAAGCGGAAGAGTCGGAAGCTCCTCCGAGTGGCAGCTCGGTGGTTCCCAGACTCCGTGGGGGAGCGGGCTGCGGATGCCGACGTAGACCTGCCTGCTCCCCTGTGCTCACGTGAGGGGACAGGCAAAGTGGCCTGCCCACGGCTGTCGGAGCAAACGTGAGTTGCACAATAAAAGACACTTAATTCTCCTCGTTGAAAATAAGGGAAGAGGCCTTGCCTGCTTTTCCTTAGAGCGTCTTCTTTAGATAACTCATCATCTCTTTGTCTTTCTCTTTGAAATGCATATAAATCCTTCTAAAGCTGCGAAGGAACAGGAAAGGGGCTCTGCACAAAGTCACCTCACAGTGCGATCTGGTCATAAGCCCCAAACTGCGCAGGCCCTGGCGGGGGGGCAGGCAAGCCCCGGGCCCACGACTTCTTCAATGCAGGGCTTTAAGCCAGCCCTGACCATGTCCTTGCGCATCTGGGTGAACACACCCTTGAAATGCCAGAAGTAATGCCCTCGAAAGCACAGCCACCCTCAAGGGAGCACAGTCTCACTCCAACTACTGTCTGATCCAGTCCCCGCCTGGCCTCCTCCCACCTTCACCTAACCTTCCCGGGGCCCCTCCTTCATCCCAAATGCACACAAAAAACGGCGACACCGTCACTCTCCGGAGCATTTGAGATCCTGCTTCCTGGCCGACGTTATCAGTTTTGGCTCAAACGCACGAAAGTTCTGCACAGATTTGGACCTTCTTGCGTGGACAAAGCTAAGTAAACCTCATGCCACATTTACGACCGGGCATCTCTGCCTCAAGGACCTAGTACCCATTGCTTTAAAACGTAATCATTTTACATTTTACACCACGTGTACATATTACACATATGGCATAAAAACCATATGCGTTACACATGTGGCGTCTGAGGAAGAGAGTGCCCGTCACCCAGATTCCGTGGGAGGGCAGCAGCCTGACTCGGCGGGTGTCTTGCTCCGGAGCAGCCTCCTGCCATTTCATTCTCCTTTGGGTGAGACCGATGAGCTCACACAGGTCGCCCCGGCTGCCCAGTGCATCGAGGAGGACGCGTGTGCGACAGGCGGTGCTGTCCGGCCCACTGTTGGAGGACCAGCCATTGTCCACCAGCGGGCTGTCTCCGCTTGCTGGCTGTGGCCAAGGGCGAGCTCTCTTCGTCTCTTCTTCGGTGGGTTGCCTAGGCTGCGCCTCCCATTCTAGTGTGATGCTTATTCAGTAACAAAACTGTCTTCTTTCTCTTCTGCTTTTTGGGGTGAGGTGTTCTGTTGGCAGGAGGTTTTATTTTATTTTATATTTGTTAAGATTTTATTTATTTATTCTTCAAGAGAGGGGAAGGGGGAAGAGAAAAAAGGAGAGAAACATCAATGTGTGGTTGCCTCTCACACGCCCCTTACTGGGGCCCTGGCCTGCAACCCAGGCATGTACCCCGACTGGGAATCGAACCAGTGATCCTGTGGTTCGCAGGCCAGCACTCAGTCCACTGAGCCACACCAGCCAGGGCTATTTTACTTTTTATACTTCCCCAATGAGGTCACACAGTGAACCAGGGCTGAGTCACAACGGGAACCGCCTGATTCCTGGCCTGGTACTCTTCCCATTGGCCCCACTGCTCTTAGGAGTAGAGGGGAGCAGAATATGCCACCCCAAATATGCCTCCTTGGCCTATGGATTATTGTGAGATGGTTATGTTAAGAAACAGTGGACACAGGAGAAGCTCTGAAAACTAAGTAGAAGTTACCCTTTTGTAAGAGAGCTTTACATTTATAACGAACATCTCCCCTTTGGAAGGGCGTCTGCCTCTCTGTACCAGCAAGAGGCAGGGGACGGAATCTTTCCTCAGTGGAGGAGTAAAGGACTTAGACCTGCACAACAACCTTGCCCTTGTCTGCTGTGCTTCTCGTGGTGCCTGCCCAGGGCTGGCCTCCCAGGCAGGCGACACCCTCTTTCCTCCTAGCCAGAGATGTCGTTTAAAGTGGTGGATGGGCCATGAACAGGAGTCACTCCGTTTTCCCGCGGTGTCCCGCCTACGCTGGAGGTACACACTTTATTAAACTTCTCTTTGTTTTCGCCTGTTAATCTCTCTTTTATGAAGGAGGCCGGGGAGAGGGTCTCAGCCAAGAACCTAGAAGGGTAGAAAGAAAATTCTTCTTCCTTCCCTACGAGAGCGTCCTGGTCTGTGCTTGCTACTTTTTTTTTTTTACCGTTGAAGGGGCTCAGAACAGGTCTCCCCAAGACGGGCCACTTTGGCATCTGAATTATTCTGAGCCAAAGGGAATGGAGCCCCTGCAGGCTCAGGGGAACTTTCGCTTCCAGTTTAAAGAATCACAATTCGGGTCCTTGCCCACAGTAAGAGTTCTCACCGGAAATAACGTTTCATGACCTGTTTGTAGTGCGGGGCAAACTTCTAACTACTAAACACCCATTTTTGTCATCCTACAAATGACCTTCCCACCCCCCACCTCCCCCGGAGTCCCCGGGGTGCCTTACCTCATCCTTAGCTCAGAATATCACGTGTACCCTCATTTTCCCTTTCTTCCTCTGACTCCCTCGCATACGTGGGGCTCCCACATGTACATGTGAATTAAACTTGGTTATCTTCTCTTGTTAACCTGTCTCATGCAGACTTATCAGACCGCCAGAATAACCATCGAGGGGAGAGGAAAGTGCGTTCCCCCCACATTGGGGAGGCCTTTTCTTCCCGCACTGAGTGTCTACAAACTCCAGGAGAGCAGAACCCGTGACTGCGTTTCCCATGACTCTCTCTCTCAATGGCTAACGAAGTGCCAGGGACCCGGCAGATGCCTGCATCCAAGCTGAGTCACTGAACTTAGAAGAATGAAATCCAACGGACTGTGATCTTCACGCACTACAGAATCGTGAAAAACAAGACAGCAGGCCCGAAATGGAGGTGCACGTGCCAAGAAGCCCCATGTCACCAAACAGAAACTTAATAACAGTCCCAGCTCTCCCGGAAACGGAAGCCTAAATCAGTCCAACAGGAAATGCCTACTGGTCACTGGCTCTGTACTCTGCCTGACAGACCCCGCCGTCCCCGAGGACACTGGCCCTGCAGCAGCCAGCCGGCTCGGCGGCCTGTCTGGGGCAGCATCCTTGTTCCCACTGCGTCTGCCTGGGACAGTCCTTCGCCTTGACCGGAGGGAGCAGGAGAGCAGCAGGCTCGAAGCCTGGCTTCTAAAAGACTCTCCTCAGACAGCAAAGACTCGCGCTTGTGCTCCCAGGCCCCTGCTCTTCGATGAGTGTTATTTTTTTATGCCTACACCAAATTATTAGTAATTTTAGTGTGGCAATGACACTTCGTGAGTGAGTGGTGTTGGGTCACACCGAGGTTGAGCTTACACGGTAGCTCCTCAAAGAGTTTGAAATCAGGAAATAAAAGAATAGTGATCAATCTTTGCATAACCCTTTACGTTTATAAATCATTTTCTCAAGCATTTCACTCATGCCTAATTCAAAGAAGACCGTTCAGCCTAACAAGGTAGATTTCTTAGTGGTCAAGTTGGAACCCAAATGCTAAGTAAAACCTAAACTTTGCTAAGAACCCAATACTGGACACTTCTCAGTGCAAAATTCCAGTTTAAGGCATGAACATTGCAATGTTTAGTGTTGCCTAAAGTAGATTTTCCCCCTCATGTACATTCCCAACCACAGAGCATAAGATTAAATCATATAAACTTCCGAAGACAAGCAGGTTAAGTGATTTATCATTCGTTCTCTCTAAATGGTGCTGTCAGTCTGATTTCCAGTTGTGTGTGTGGGAAATCGCAGGACTTGAGGAACCCAGAGGAAAACCGAATTCTTACTAACGCAAGTGTAACAAACCTAATATTCCCCATGGACTCCTAGGGCAGGGGTTACATTAGTAAAAGAACTGTTCCATTCATGCCTTGGTTTGCTTATGTATTTAAATTGCTGTTACTATTATGCGCTGCACACGCAGCCGGTAAAAGAAGATTCTGATCACATTGTTATACATGGAAGTTCTTCATGTAAAACAATCTGCCTGAAAAAAAAAGATGATACAATATGGCCAGGCAGAGTTAGTGCCTTCACAATGTCAATTAATCTAATAGTTCTGGGGTGTCCCGAGGAATTACATTTACCTCCCAGGGGTGTGGATTTCATGAGGTTATTGATTTGTGTTGGTTTTGGGTGGGAATGGAACAGATATGATGAATATTTGTTGTATCTTTAAGAAGAGTATAATACTAAACATATATGTAAATTTTAAAAAAGGCTTCGTAAAATTTATAATCCAGAAGAATTTAGGGTATTTATAGATCACGCTGTCAGTTAATGATCAATCTCTTTAATGAACAAAGAGCTACCAGATATGAAGAAACAGACTGTCTCTCTCTCTCCACACACACTAGTGTATAACTCAATTTTTGAGAATTTACTATCATCGCTCAGTTAGGAAGTAGTAATTTCATCATTTCTACTTTACTGTAGAACCCTACTCTGTATTTTTAGGAAATACATCTCCATGAAGGATGCACGTGTCACAGGAAACTAAAGGCAGGAAGCTGTTCATTGGCGCACAGCTCTGCTGTTCAGAGAGAACTGAGACGTGGCTTTCATCCACTGAGTCTCTGCGGGGTGTTTTAACATTCGTGGGAATCATCAGCACTCAGAAGAATTACATCTTTGGCAAAAAAAAAAAAAAATACATTGCAATGTTTTAAAGCCTCTGCAAACTGCTACTTCAGCTTATTATTTATGAACTCTTTGCTCTTTAAAATTGAGAACAAAGCAATTAACTACAATTTCACACCTTCAGGAAGACGAAGGACAGCCTGCCATCCATTGTAAATTCCAAGTGTGTTCTTTCACTGAAATTTATAGTTCCATTGTGGGAAATTTCCTTCTTATTCAAAAGGAGTTTGAAAGTGTACCTTTTATTTTGTTCACTGAAAATGGGCACTGCATAGCAATTTTGTTCTTAAGAAAATAAGCTTAACAGGCCCTATTGTAAAGACAATAGCGAGGCCAGCGTTTAAGAACATGATCCGCACAGGCTAACCATATCCAGGGACAGCGCGCTCCCTGGTCTGTTCACGGAGTGTGGTGATCAGGACATTGGGAAGCCCTGTGCCACCAGTTCGACCGCTTCCATGGAACTCCCTCCCCCGCCGCAGCCCGGGACTCCTCTGCAAATGCTCACTGAGGTCTTGCTGAGTCAGTGGTCAGGCACGGCCCCTGGACAACTGCAAGCATCAAGTCGATGTGGGTCCTGCCCTTGAGTCACAGATATTTAGCAATTGGACGAACCAGCTGAAATAACCCAGAAGAGTGCCCGGAACTTTGGAGATTTTATTGAATTCAGTTAGAAAGTGTGCATATAATTCAGGTATTTTAGTCGTGTTAGCAATGGAAGCAAACTGCCCTGCCCAGTGTGAAAATGGTGCAGGTTTCAGACTGGGGACCTGAGGGTCACGATGTTGACCTTTAGGACCGGAGAAATACCAAGACTTTTCCTTCTATTCTACCTTCAGTTTTGCACTGATTTTATTTAATTTCATTTTTCAGATTTGCACCTGATATATTTTGTCACTTTCCTACTATGGGTCACTCAGTTTTTCCACTCTACAAACAGTATTTTTCTCACTTTCTGCCTGGGCAAAATGTGTTGTAAGACACTGTCCTCATCTATCCAAGTTCAGCAGGTAGCCCAACTCATTGTAAAACAACCGCTCCCCTCCGTGGGGTCCCACAGCTCCCACGGCCCCCTCAGTCCACACGTCTGTCATTACAGGGTTGGGGAGGCAAAGCGTTCCCTTCATAATCAGATCACATCTAACACATCTGCGGTCTTGTCAGAGCCTGGACCAGGTCCCTAAAACCCCTAAAATCATGCTGTCCCATAAACACTTTCCCCTCAAAATTCTCCTGTCATATTATGTTCTCTATATATTTTCTTTGAAAAAAAAACTTATCTTGCATTTGCCTTCTCTTTTTACCCTTCAAAAACATTTCCAAATGCCTTTCCAATGCGAGGTGCCTCTAGCGGTTAATCAGTTCAGCCCGTTTTGTCGTCTTTAGAGCGAATATCCCCTGAAGTACAAGGTTATCAGGGAGTGCCGCGCACGAGGGGCATGAATCTCCGGAACCTGGACCCCATAGGAGAACATACACTAATGAGCCACATTGGAATAAGTATTTTCATAGCATAGCAGGTTCCAGCAATTGTATAAAAATAGTGAATTACTGGATTAAGAAGGATTTATAGACAGCATACTGTCAAAAGTGCTAAAAAAAAAAGGAAGATGCTAATTAAAAGATTGGAAGACACGAAGGGCTAACTGGTAAAGAGAAAAATACATGTTGAGGTTGAAACTGGGGCAAATAATTGTAGAAATGTGCTCCTGATGGCAACCCCACCCACAATGTGGATCTACCCCACATACCTCACCCCCCTTCTACTCTGGTAAAGCAAATGCTCCACAGAATTGTGAATTGCTTTTGGTACATTTCTTAACTTTAACATTCTTAGATAGATAGATAGATAGATAGATAGATAGATAGATAGATATGAATTGCAGCTTATGCAGGCTCATACTATTTTAAGTGACTACTCATTTCCATATTTTTGAAGGTGTATAGATCCAAACTAGAAAATGGTTCTATCTCCATTACATTGTCGGTTCTTGAATCCTGCTCATTGAACTAACGTATATCGTGTCACGGTGTACCATAATACATCGATAAATCCAGGATTTTTCCATTCATTGAAGTTCAAAAGAATCATCTGAAAGATTAAACATGAGTCCAAACCTGTTTCCACCACCTAACCTGACTCTATGTCGTTTCAAAGTCACTGTCACTTCCTTCGGCATGTCGGCCCCATCACAGTGCCAGTTCTTTTCCACTGGGTGCCCTGAGGTTGTTTAAATGAGGGCAGTAGACATGTGTTAATGTGTATACAGGGCAACAGAAATCAATACTTTATTCCAGAATTTGTATTTACTGAATAATGTGTCTTGAATAACAGAAGTAAGACCAATTAGTAAAAAAGAAATGAAGTTTCCATATTGACCCCTTTTTTGTATCTATTTCAAGCATCTTACTATAATTTACTAAACACTGTATAATCCAAACTACACATTCCCTGGCCTCAGCGCCGCCTCAGCACTCTGGTCCGTTCGCAGTCCCTGAATGCGCTGAAGCCTCGGCCAGCTCAGACGTTTGCTTCTGCTCCTCCTTTTCCCCAGGATGACACTGCCAATTCTCTACCTGACGAGTTATTTCACTGAGTGTGGCCTAAATAAATATTCGTTCCTTGAGGGACTTGCCATAACATTTTCTGAAAAAAAGAGCCCAACTAAATGATTCTCTGTCATAGTATTCATCCAACATATGTATTTTAACATAAAATTAATATTTTTATTTGCACGCTTCTTTGTTGAGTGAATCCCAGATTGAGTTCCTAGGGGAGTGGTTATAGTTCTTGCTTTTGTTTTTGTTTTGTAACCAACTTATAACTGAGCACGATACAGTGCCTCAAAATTACAGGGCCCGGAGTGCACCTAGAAACAGTCTTGAAAAATCGAGTGAACAATATCCGATTAATCAAATCTAATCCTTTACTGCTAGACCTTTATAAAATTTCACCCTGCACTCTTGTTTTTCCTGAGCAAACACTTTAATTTAGTTTTACAGGGTTTTGTGTCACCATTCACCCAAACGATCGGCCTGTCTAAAGCCCATTTTAGGAAAGGAAGGCAAAGTCATCCCAGGTGGGACTCATCACAGGTCCCTTCATGGACCACATGCCGGCACCTGGCCCAGAGGGGTCGATAGCCGCCACCCTGAAATACGGCAATTTCCTGAACCTGAAATGCAAACAGCACTAACAATAGATCTCCTTTAAAGAAGTGAGTGAAACTGCCGGCTGAACATCTATTCCCACAGACAATTTCATTGCGGAGTGCTGGAGAGGTTCCCGTTTTTATTAAACCACGTGGAAAAGGCTGTAAAAATCGTAAATGGTCTAAGGGTGGTGGAGCTGCGCAGCAAGAGTGATTGGACTGGGCTGCGTGGCCTGTTTTCGCCGTCTCCCTTTCCTCTCTCCTCCTTCATGTACC
>PVKM010053013.1:0-10109 GCA_004027735.1 Carollia perspicillata
AGTGGTTATACCAGTCTGCAATCCCACCAACAGTGAACTAGGGTCCCCTTTTCTCCACAACCTCTCCAACACTTGTTGTTTGTTGCTTTGTTTATGATGGCCATTCTTACTGGTGTCAAGTGGTATGTCATTGTGGTTTTAATTTACAAATGGGATCTCATCAAAATAAAAAGCTTCCGCACAGCTAAAGAAAACAGCATTAAAATAAAAAGAGAAACAACTATATGGGAAAACATATTTGCCAATGATACCTCAGACAAGGGTTTAATCTCCAAAATATACAAAGAACTTACACGACTCCTCTCCAGGAAGATAGGTATTTTTATCTCCATTGTGTACATGAGGGAAATTATACTTGCTAAATTAGAGCTGGATTTTAAACCCAAGTCTTGCTTATTTTCATGCTATCTCTATGACATTGTATTGTCTTTTACAATGCCATGCTGTCTTTTGTGTCCTCATCCTACTTCTACCTTCCTAATTCCTGATATCAGCCACCTGCTAGCAACCAAGGCAGACCAGGCAGACCAGGTGAGGATGGTTTATTGTGTGTTTGTTGTTCCTATAGCATTAGGTCATATTATCATGGTATCACAATGTGTTTCTGTTGGATGTATATGGGTTTCTGTCTGTAGCTAAGCCTTGAGTTCCTTCAGGGTAAGGGATAGCTGTAATATATGCTAACTATATAGTAGGTGCTCATTAAATGCCTGCTAATGGATTAATTTTTCTTTTCCATTTAATAACAAACTAGAAGCTTATCTCAACATGTTGTTGCTTAAATTCCATAGATGTTCCTTTTTCCTCATGGGTATCTCATCCCTGCATGCCACTTGGAGCACTGGCCCCTCTGGCTGATGTCATTGGTCAGTTCATAGGTATTTACTAAACAGTCAATTCACTGAGCTTCCTGAATGTCCAGCTCTATGCTAAATAGAAGACCCCAATATGACCTGTATGGTCCCTGCACTCAAGGCAAGTACATTCTGCTGGGGAGATATAACAAGCACAAGTGAAACAGTGAGCAAGAGATACCAAACTGTAAGTGGGCAGTAAAGCACAGGAGATACATAGTATGGAGAGAAGAAAGTGCGCCTTGAAGAATGAACAGGATTTGGGTAAGGAGATGGGAATATAAAACACTACAGCTAAGGCAACAGTATCTTTCACCTTCAGGTGTGGGCTTAGCAGGTAAGGTTGTATGAATGATTGTGTATGTGCATGTGTGCTTAAATATGAAGATTATGGAGGAAATATATGAAGATAAACACAGTCTGAATAGAGGATATATTTTGTAAGGCATTTGGAGCTAATATTTTAAGGGACAAGACAAATAGTGGAGGTTTTTGGAACCAAGCAGAGCAGTTTGGAATGGATACATAGAAAATAGGGAACTACAAAGATGCTAGGAGTTAGCACTGAGATAAGAGTGTGTTTTAGAAACATCCTGTTGATTTCCAATGAAGATAGCAATATAGGAAGAAATGCCTCACCTCATTGCACAACCACATCAAAATTACAAATAAAATGTAGAACAATCATCACTCAGATACATCATAAATCAAGTTGAATAGAAGTCTGACAACTATGGAATTAAAGAGACCACATCCATCCAGACTGGAACTGGGGGGATGCAGACATGGAATGGGCGGGTCCCTCACCCACATGTGTTGGATAAAAATTCAGGAGAGATATCTTGGGAGGGAAGAATCCCAGCCCTATACAAGGCTCCCCAGCCCAGGGTTCCAGTGCCAGTAAGGTAAGTCCCCACAACTGCTGACTGCAAAAACCAGTGGGGATTGAGTCAGTGGAAGAAACTGCTAAAGCCCCAAGCAGTTCCTCTTAAAGAACACACACATGGACTCACCTACTCAGACTCACTCCCTCTGATATACAGCACTGGGGTAGCAGCTTGAAAAGTACCAGTTGCATATGGCGAGGAACCAAAGTGTCTGGCATCAAGGCAAGCAGAGGCCTTTGTCCCTTTTCTAAACCCTACCCTATAGAGCTGGTAAGCTAGTGCAATATCTGACACTCCATCAACCTGGCTAACACAGTTTGACTTACCTTAGAGATCCCCAGAAACTCTGCCCCACCCAACTTGCAGGCCCACCCAACCTGCTTTTCTGTATGAATGTCTGGTCTTCATGCTGCACAACCTCTTAAATCTGCTCAGACAAGCAACAGCAGCCCTCGGTGAGGCCCAGGCCTGCATTAGGAATAGCCAGCCTAGATTCATAGCTTGGCTTTGCCTAGGAATCTCCAAGCCCATCACAAGTAACGTCCATCTCACAATGATTTATAGCCCATCTCACAATGATTTATAGCTTAGGCAGGATGGCCCCAAGCAAAACACAGGTTGGGGCTGACCTTGGCCTGCACCACCTGGGAAACCCCAGAGCCAGCACACCCAGTGGACAGCTACAGACCATGTTGGAGTACCACAACCCTGACCCTGCACAGTTGAGCCTCCACTGAGTGTGAAGGCTGGTGGTCAGTGGTCAAAGCCAATTCTTGCTGCAGACTGGACTGAGTATATCCCTCCCACTGATTTCCAACAGTAGCCAAAGCACAACTAGAAGAGGAAGGTATACTCAGCCTACACAAAAGAAGCACCTCTAATACCTAGCTTGGGATATAGTGCAGGCTGTGCCACTTGACCCTACAGGACACCTACCACATTAGGCCACACTACCAAGGCATAGAGTCAAAGGAGCTCCACCTAATAATAAAAACAAATAAAAGGAGGCTACCAAAACAAGGAGACAAAGAAACTTAACCCAAATGAAAGAATAGATCAAAACCCCAGAAAAAGAGCTAAAAAAAAAATGGAGATAAGCAATCTATCAGATGCAGAGTTCAAAACATTGGTTATAATGATGCTCAAGGACCTTAGTGAGGACCTCAACAGCATAACATAGATCTAGTCAGAAGTGAAGGGTACACTAATTGAAATTAAAACAATTTACAAGGAAACAACAGTTGAGTGGATGAAGCTGAGAATCAAATCAATGATTTGGAACATAAGGAAGTAAAAAAAAATAACCAATCAGAACAACAGGAAGAAAAAGAAATTAAAAAAATGAAGATAGTATAAGCAGCTTCTGGGACAATTCTAGGAGGTCCAACATTTGCACCATAGAGTATAAGAAGGAGAAGAGAAAGAGCAAGAAATTGGAACTCTATTTGAAAAAATAATGAAAGAAAACTTCCCTAATTTGGTGAAGGAAATAGACATGCACTTCCAGAAAGCACACAGAGTTCCAAACAAGATGCATGCAAAAAGGCCCACTCCAAGACACATCATAATTAAAATGCCAAAGGTTAAAGATAAAGAGAGAATCTTAAAAGCAACAACAGAAAAGCAGTTAGTTACCTGTAGGGGTGTTCCCATAAGACTGTCAGCTGACTTTTCAAAAGAAACTTTGCAGGCTAGGAAGAATTAGCAAGAAATATTTAAAGTCATGAAGAACAGGAAACTACAGCCAAGATTGCTCTATTCAGCAAAGCTATCATTTAGTATCACAGGGCAGATAAAGAGCTTCCCAGACAAGAAAAAAACTAAAGAAGTTTATCATCACCAAACCATTATTATGTGAAACAAGAAACAGACTTATTTCAGAAAAAGAAGACCAAAACTATGAACAATAAAATGGCAAAAATACATATCTATCAACAATTGAATCTAAAAAACAAACTATCCATCAATAAAAACAGAGACAGAATCATGAATATGGAGAGGGTTTTGATGGTTGCTAGATGGGAAGGGGGTATGGGGAAATGGGTGAAGAGATGAGGTGTTTAAAGTACAAATAGGTAGTTACAGAATAGCCATGGGGATGTAAAGTAAAGTATAGGAAATGGGTAGCCAAAGAACTTATATGCATGACCCATGGACATGAACAATGGTTAGGCAATTTCCTGAGGGAGTGGAGGGTGCTGGGTGAAGGGGGCAATCAGGGCAACTATAATAGCATAATCAATAAAATATATTTTTTAAAAAAGAAACATCCTGTCAACAGTACATAGGGCTAATGGGAGGGCCAATTCTGGGGGCAAGTACACAAGTCAGAAGGTTATTTATAGGAATCAGAGCTACAGGGGAAGGGAAACCAAGATTCAGAAGGTGGCAACAGAGAAGAAATAAGAAATATCTGCAGTGGGCAGACAGATGCCATAGTTAAATTGGGCCAAACTGAAAATAACAAAGAGCAAGCTGACAAGAGGCACCTAAGAAGGGCTTCATTTCCTCATCCCATTTCCCACAGCATTTCATGGTCTCCAGTGGGGCATTCTAGCTTGAGGGATCTCAAAGGCTTCCAGAGATGCAGAGAAATGAAAGAGCTTAGCCTTTAGCCTTTCACCTGAACATTAGTGCTGTCATCCACATACTGTATCACACAACCAGCTTGGGTCTAGGACCATCTGAGATTTCAGTCAAATGCTGGGCTCTGCACCTCTGCCTGACTCAACAACTGTGCTGAAGATGGATCTGGCAGGTGGGTGGCCCACACCTCTCTCCGCTGCTCGGCCAGGGTCTCTCTGCATACCCATTCCAGAAGACCTATGTCATCTCAAGAGCTGTAATAAATGGAGATTCTATATAAAACCAACTCCATTGAAAAACCACACTCCACTAAGTGCCTGTGTGGGTGTTGGTGGCCACTGAGATCATTAGGGTTAAAATCAGATCTCCCAGAGGGAAAAAAAATCCAGAAAAACATGTGCCGAGACTGAGGCCTTGTTGGTATGCCTGCCGGTCAAGTGGATTAGTTCTGAACCATTAGACACACACTCTGAACTTCCATGTGTCATATTCCTTCAGACCTTATATAATTTTCACAGCTTCCCAAAACCCAATGTCTTGTGTGATGCTTATCACATTTCTAAAGTAGAAAGAGAGGATCTCATTATCTTCTTTTATCTGATTGGCTAGGAACCTGGAGCATTGTCCTATACTTTCCTATCATAATATTAATCATACTCTATGATAATTACTAGTTCAATTGTCTGTTCACTGCTATTCAGTGAGCCTCATGAAAGTAGGGATCAGATCTGCCTTGTGTACTGCTATTTCCACAGAACCTAGCATAATACTTGGCATTCAACAAATATTTATTTGAGTGAGTGAATGAATGAATGCATGCATGAATGAATTGCTTAAGGCCATACACATGGTTTCTGTCAGAACCAGAAATGGATCCATCTTCCCCACTGCCACAAGTGGCATCTTTTCCAGGAAAGGTGTTCTTGCACACAGCTATAAAGGACTGCTTCATCTAAATTGGAATTAACTGGAAGCTTTAAAAAATACTAATGCCTATATTCTCAATTCCAGAGCTTTTGGCTGTTATAGATTTAATATTTATATCCTTCCCCCAAAATGCATATGTTAAAGCCCAAATCCCCAATGTGATAGTATTAAGAGGTCAGGCCTTTGGGAGGTGATCAGGTTTAGATGAGGTCAGGAGGGTGGGGCCCTCATGATGGAATTAGTGGCCTTATAAGAAAAGATACCAGAGAGATCTCTCTCTCTCTCCCTCCCTCTACTCTCCATCTGCCTCCTCTGACTTTCTTTGTATATGTGTCATGGAAGACAATGTGAGGACATAATCAGAAAGAGAGCCCTCACTAAAATCCTGAACCTGTTGGCACCCTGATCTCCAACTTGGAGACTCCATAATTGTGAGAAATAAGCATTTTTTGTTAAATCTCATGGTCTCTGGTATTGTGTTATAGCAGCCTGAGTTGACTGAGACACTGACTTAATTGTTCTGTCTATCAGACTGGGAATTGGGAAGCTAATGCACAGCCATGGGTGATGACAATTCTCTAGAGCAGTGTTACTCAGAGCATGGTCCCAGACCAGAAGAATGGGCATCATCTGGGCTCCTGTTAGAAATATGGAGCCTCAGGCCTCACCCAGACCCACTGTAACAGAATTTGCATTTTCACAAGGTCCCCTGGAGATTAACTGACTAGAGCACTATTGCAGCAATTCTCAACCAAACTATCAGTAGAATCACTTAGTGATCTTTTCAAATTACCAGTTGCTGGGCTCCCCAGGAGACCAAACCAGACTCTATGGATCAGGCTTCTGCGTGACTCTCATTTGCAGTCATGGCTGAGAAGCACTAAATAGAAAATTCGTATCTCTGGTGGTGTTTGTATTTCTGCCTTGCATTGTAATTATAATTATCTTTGTGTAGGACCTTATCTCTTCCATTGTACCGTAAGTTCCCTGAGGGCAAAGACTGGTTCATTTGTTCATTTATGCAACACAAAGTTCTTAAGCTCCTGTGTGAAAAGTAGGGCTGGGTACTGGGGATATATTTGCATTCTCTGCTGTTAGAGAGATATAGTTCTTGTCATCAAAAAGTTCACAATTTAGGAGAAACAGACATATAAATAAATGAGAAAATGTGAGAATAGGAGTATATCATAAAGACATGAGGAGGGGACAGCCAGGTGCTAAGGAGGGCAACATGACTCTTCTAG
The DNA here is from genome assembly GCA_004027735.1 of Carollia perspicillata. Taxonomy (NCBI): domain Eukaryota; kingdom Metazoa; phylum Chordata; class Mammalia; order Chiroptera; family Phyllostomidae; genus Carollia; species Carollia perspicillata. Next base: position 6,499 of record PVKM010053013.1, read on the forward strand.
GAAAGTCTTGGAGGACTTCCTGGAGAGAGAACACCAGAGCTTCACCTGAAGGATGAGTAGGGTGACCTCATCAGGGAGGAGGGAAAATTCCTAAGAAAAGGAGCAGTGAACAACATCCCTAGCAATCAGAGAGATGCAAATTAAAACCACAATGAGATACCACTTCACGCTGGTCAGAATAACCATCATAAACAAATCAACAAACAACAAGTGCTGGCGAGATTGTTGAGAAAAGGGAACCCTACTACACTGTTGGTGGGAATGCAGACTGGTGCAGCCACTGTGGAAAACAGTATGGAATTTCCTCAAAAAACTAAAAATGGAACTGCCTTTTGATCCAGTGGTTCCACTGCTGGAAATATACCCTAAGAGTCCTGAATCACCAATTCAAAAGAATCTATGCACCCCAATGTTCATAACAGTGTTATTTAGAATAGCCAAGTACTAGAAACAGCCTGAGTGTCCATCAGTACATGAGTGAATCAAAAAACTGTGGTGTATTTACACAATGGAATACTATGCAGCAGAAAGAAAGAACTCCTACCTTCAGCATGGATAGAACTAGAGAGTATTATGTTAAGTGAAATAAGCCAAGCAGTGAAAGCCAAATACCATATGATCTCACCTATAAGTGGAACCTAATCAACAAAACAAACAAATGAGCAAAAAGGAACCAGAGACATGAAAATAAAGAAAAAACTGACAGGGACCAGAGGGGTTGAGGGAGGGCAAAAATGGGGGAAAGGAGAACATGTACAAAGGATCCATAGACAAGGACAATGGAGAGAGGATTGTCTTTGGGAGCAGGAGTTGGATGGGGCAGGGAAGAGCAACTGGGGGGGGAATGGATAACTATAACTGAACAACAATTAAAAAAGGAAAACAAGCAGACTATTCATAACCACAGAGGCATATGGACAAAATAATGAACATACAGATCTGCTATCCCAGCATTATTTACAGTAGCAAAATATTGTAAACAACCTAAATGTCCATCAGAAGAGGACTGCTAAATAAATTATGGTCTATCCTTACAAGGGAATACCAAGCAAATGTAAAAATATTGCAGAGACTCTTTATGGACTAATCTGGAATAGCCCAAGATACAGTGTTAAGGTGGGAAAAAGAAGATGCAGAACAATTGCCAGTCATACAGCAACAATTAAAATATATTTTAAAATCCACTTAATCTGCCTAAACACCCTGTGAGGCATCATTATCCCATTTTGCAGATAAGGGAACATCTCAGAGAGATGAAGTAACTCATTCAATTTCACAGTGTTAAGCAGAAAACCAGGATTCAGCCCCACATACGTCTGACAGCAAAGCCTTGGGGCAGTTCTGCCAGCCCAAGCTGGCTATGAGCTCTATCTGATTAGACTCTCTGAAAAAAAGAGACCTCATAGGACCACCACCCACTGTATTAGTTGCCCCTTTTACTAGGTTGGGGGTCATGGGGTCATGGTGCTAACAGCCAAAGGAGCAGGGGAATACTGATGTGACCACAGCCACTGGTGTGATATTTCAGCAAGGCAGATATTTGTAAGGGGGTTGTCACCCCAGTCGACAGTGATAGGCACAAATGATCCTGACTTTCTTTTTCAAGGCCCCCATCTGGAAGAACCCAAGAAACACATTGAATGGCAGCGTCTCTCCTTGGAGCACCCATTCCTGAGCTTAGAACTTCCCACTGAAGATGAGGAAAAACTGAAACTGTGTGTTCCCCTTCTCCATCTCATGCCACACATCCAAGGTTGCTCCCCACACAGCAGGGTCACCTGGGAAACCCACAACATAAGCCAATTCATCAGTGGGTCTTAGGAAAGGTACTAAGGCTACTATGAAGAGGAAAGTGTATGGGCTGGGGCATCTCAGACCCTGGCTCCACCCTTAGACAGAGAGGAATAACCTCTTGCCTGTGGGTAAATGAGATGAGAATGATCTATGTCAGATTCCCAGCTTAGTCCCCAGAATAGGGGAGACAGAAAAGGAAGTGGAGCTATCATCATATTCATCTCTCATATCCATGCCAGGGTAAAGCTTTCAAAGCACCTTAAATCCTGCCCCAGGTTCTCATGATAACCGTATGCAAGCAGGGGCCATGGGACAGAGGTCCAAATGCTAAGACACCAGGAGGTACAGTCAATGCAGGATGGGCACAAACTAGGCTAAAGGAAGTGGAGGAAACCACAGTGGGAAGTGGAGGGAGCCAGAGGGCACTTGTCTCACCAGAAGGGTCTTGCAGCCCCAATTAAAAAAAAATACAGGCTTGATTTGGCCCTGGGGTCACCACTTTCAGAGCTCAAACACTGGAGCCAGCTGCCTGCTCAGGGACACAGAGTTAACTGAAAGCTAAAACCAGCCAGGAGCCTCACTCCCCCACTCCCACCCCCACCCCCACAGCCCTCTCTCCCAAGGGTCTCCTGCCAGGCTGGCCTGCTGCCTGTGCAGAAGAGGCAGGCTCTGGTGGAGGCGGGGTTACTCTGAGGAACATTGGGAAAGACCCCTCTAAAACCTCTCCCATACAGAACCTGAAATGCCAACATTAAATATTCACTCCTTTGGGTTAAGTGTTTCCTCTCTTGGGTCCTCTTTTAAAATTCAAATGCTTCTTAGAAGAGGAACAAGCCACTTGTGGCTCTGAATCAAATGTACTGGAGTGAAGTGGATAGGAAGCATTCCTGCTAGCCACAGGGGAGTGCCTCCTCACCCATCACTGCCCACAGCACCCCCTGTCCCTTTGCCCTCCTGTGCCCTCTGGCCATGGGGGACTAGGTGCCTTGGGAAGGGGAGACTGAAGGAAGGTGGTTTGAAGTTTTTGTTCTGAGAGAACAAACAGAAGAGTAACTCACAAAAGTCCTCAGATATGCAGAAGCCTTGCTCTCACGTCTGTGTCCCAAACAGACTTGCTGAAGGCCGGGGACACCTGGAGCTGAGCCTTCCCAGTGCAAAGAAAGCCAGGAAAGCCTGGCTTCAAGCTGGGGACAGGTGCTCCTGCCCCCAGGTAGCCGAGAAAGCTGACTGAGCACCCTGACCCCCTCCAGAAGGGGCTCTGAGGCAGAGCCACCTGCAATGCCTCCTTGGAAACCTGGACTATTATTCCATACAGGTTTCCATTTGACTGTGATTCAGAGAAAGTCCATATGTGTACCCCACTGGAAAAGAAATCCCTGATCAATGCATTAACCAGAAAGTATTATAGGGGCACACTTTCTGCCCAGCACCCTGGTAGGCACAATCTGTGTGACAAGGTTCTCACTGAATTGATTTCACCCATTACTCCAGGACCTCTGATCTTTCCCTCAAGTCTCTCTAATTATTTCTGGATTTCAACACATGTTTGGCAAGCCTGTCCCAACAAGTTCTCTTAGCTGCCCTGTGGTGCCCATCATTTGTCTCCCCTCTGAGCCTGGCTTCCTTTGGACATGAGACCCAAAAGGAAGTGAACAGAAGGCTCCGCTTTATTGTCCCTGCTGCTGATGTCACCTTTACCGTTGTTGTTGCTTCCTGCCCACTGGGATGCCATGGCATATACCTCAGGGAGAAGTGACCCTTCTGAGTGGAGAAGAACGCTGCCACCCTTGGGCAACTGCTACCCCTCCTCTGACAGG
>PVKM010053014.1:0-10083 GCA_004027735.1 Carollia perspicillata
TTGCTGCTTTCCTTTTACCTCCTAAGTGCCTGAAGAAAATATTTCTTGTCTTGGCTCCCCAAGCTCATGAAAGACTGACAACCTCTTTCTCTTCTCATCCCCAAAGAAACTTATACAGACTGAGAGAGAGAGGATTCTTCAAGGGTTTGAGGAAATGAGAGGCATCCTGGACAAAGAGGAGCAGAGGGAGCTGCAAAAGCTGGAGGAAGACGAAGTGAATGTGAGTGAGCTCGACTCAGATCTCCAGCCTCATATGCCTGAATCTATAGAGTCCATAGACATGCATCAGGTAAGAGTTGGGATGGAGCTCCCACATAAAAGATTCCGAGGAAACACAGAGATTAAATTGCTTTTCCTTCTGGGTCCCTGCACCTTCTCTCTCATTAAAAGGTTCCATCGACCCCTAGTGCTCCTTCTGTCATTCATAACAAGGGTCATTGGGAAAGTCAGTATACAAATTGTAAGAGAAATTCCCAGTGCTATTATTTATAAAGGGTTGGGCAAAATTTGAGAGAAGAGTCTATAGGCTTCTGTTATCTGCGATCTAGCATTTGTAAGGCATTTCTTCATTGACCTTAGTCAAACAACTCACATCTCTTTTGTGTTAGATTTTGTTGTTGTTTTAAGGAGTGGCAGATGTAATGATAGACTAGTACCTGGGTGAGGGATGAGCAAGTATGAATATGCTTGCGTGTGTGTGTGTGTGTGTGTTTGCACTGGCTAGGGAAAGATTGGGGAAATCTATAGAGACTTGATAAAGGGATGGTACCTGATATAAATGGTACCTAATATAAATGCTTTATCTTTTTCATGAAATTAACTGTATGACAGTGATCTTAAATTATGAAATGTATGGAGACTCTTAGGAAATTGAAATTTCCTCTGCTCGACTTCTTGCCATTTTCCTTTGCTAGCTGAACAGGGATTTCTTCTTTATTGTCATTCAATTACAGTTGTCCTCATTTCTCCCCCTTTACTCTCCCCCTTGCTACCCACCCCCACCTCCCACATTCAGTCCTCCTCCTCCTATTGGCTTTTTCCATGGGTCCTTTATAGATGTTCCTTGACTTGACCCTTCCCCCATTATCTCCCTCCCCTCTCCCCTCTGGTTACCATCAGTTTATTCTTTATTTCCATTTCTCTGCTTCTATTTTTTTTAGCTTATTTGTTTTGTTGATTAAGTTCCACTTATAGGTGAGATATGGTATTTGTCTTTTACTGCCTAGCTTATTTCACTTAGCATAATGCTCTCCAATTCCATCCATGCTGTTGAGAAGGGTAGGATTTCCTGCTCTTTTTCTGTTGCATAGTATTCCATTTGTGTAAATGTATGACAGGTTTTTGATCCACTCATTTACTGATCAGCATGTAGGCTGTTTCCAGCACTTGGCTATTGTAAATTACACTGCTATGAACATTGGGGTGCATAGGTTCTTTGAATTGGTGTTTCAGGATTCTTAGAGTATACTCCCAGCAGGGGAATTGCCAGATCAAAAGGCAGTTCCATTTTTAGTTTCTGAGGAAATTCCATATTGATTCCATAGTGGCTGTAGCAGTCTGCGTTTCCACGGACAGTGTATTATGGTCCCATTTTCCCCACAACCTCTCCTGCACTAATTATATGTTGATTTGTTTATGATGGCCATTATTCTAATCTATGTTGAACAAGAATTTCTTAACTTTGGTTCCAATACTAGAGTAATCAAATTCTGTCAGCTGAATCTTTACTTCTGCTTTAAGAAACATATTTCTTAAGGTATAAATTACACATGAAATCACCCATTGTAAGTATGTAATCCTAAGTTTTTAAATAAATATATAGAGATTCTTTTTTTACTTATTATTTTTGTTATTCTATTACAGTTGTTCCAATTTTTTCCCATTGCCCTCACCCATCCAGCCCACCCCCCACTCCCACAGTCAATCCCCACACCATTGTCCATGTCCATGTGTCATTCATACATGCTCTTTGACCAGTCCCTTCTGTTCTTTCTGCCATTATCCCTCATCCCACCCCTCTGGCTGCTTCCAGTGATGTCTGTAGTTCTCTTTTGCTTGTTAGCTTATTTTGGTCATTAAATCCTTCTTATGAGTGAGATCATATGCTATTTGTCTTTCACTGACTGACTTATTTTACTTAGCATAATATTCTCCAGTCCCATTCATAATGTTGAACCACGAAGAAATTCAGTTCAACATTTGTTGAAAAAACTCTCCCTTCTCCACTGAATTACCATGGCACTTTTGCCAAAAATCAATTTGCTCTAAATATAAGGATACATTTCTGTATTATCAGTTTCTTACATGAATGTTTATATTTATCTTTGTACTGACACTCTAAGCTTTTGATTACTGTGGCTTCATAAAAATTTTGAAATAGGGTAGGGTAATCTTATTCAGTTCTATGGTAAAACAGTTCTATGCTAAGTCAGTTCTCTCTGGAGACCATTTAAACACCTCTGCCGCAGGGACCATTTGGAGAATTTTACTGCCATCAAACAGGTAGAAGCCAGAAATGCTGCTAATTCAGCTGTAAAGCACAAGGCAGGGGTCATTGCAAAGAATTATCAGGGCAGAATCCCAGTAGTATCAAAGCTGAGAAACACTGCCCTGGGTCCATCAAATTTTCAATATCTTGTTAATTTTTATTAAGACCCTTATGGGATTTTTATAGGGTGAGGGGATGGTGTCAGCTAAGGGATGGACTGTATAGGACAGTTGTTTGTCCAACCATAGTTCAGTACTTTTTAAAAGCCATCTCTTGATTACCTTTTGAGGAACCATCTCTACCCTCAGTCCATGTAGTTGATTAGTGCTGATAAAATCAGTAGCATTAGAAATATATATGTCTCTTAATTTTAAGTAAATCAACATATGCAATTCCTATAGGTTTACCAATGTTGCAGTAATTATTTTAAGACATGTATCTGATCCATTTCAAGGCAATGATTTGTGTGCTTAGAATATTAGGGTTATGTCTAGAAAGAGAAATTCTCTTTTCTGCTAGGTAATATATCATGAATTATCATATAGACAAGGATATTCCTATTGATACCACATATATTATGAAAGGAAAGTTCATATAGCAGGTAGGAAATAAGATTTTGAGAAGGAAAAACAGATGCTGATGACAAGATTTTTCCTAAAAATCTAGCTATTACCAAAGTGACACCTGCTTTTTGAGTTTCTCTTGTTTTATTTTCAATTTAAGCCAGTTTTAGATTTTTTTTTTTCACATACACAATAGCAACAAGAGACCTAATGCAGAGAGTAACATTTTTTTGAGGATGTACAGCCAAGGCTTTGTTGGTATAAAGGGTTTAGACTACAGAGGGAGAAAACAAATATATTGGTGTATTTTCATTAAAAAAATAAGGCAAATTATGTTAAAATGGGGAAAAGAAAATGGTTACAAGAAGTTGACCATATGGACTGAATTGGCTTAATGTGGTATTAAAAGTTCTGGTAAGATATACTTTTTATGTCAGTGATGAAGAGGATATTGATCTGAACAATGGAATGTAAAAGGTTGGAAAACAGTCAAAAACATTTAGACTTTCTCTGCTGCTAGTTCCCATGGCCTGTTTCATACATAAAACTTGATGAGATTCCCTTCAGGTAGTGTGTAGGAGGCACACGGAGTGAGTGGAGGGAGACCAGAGGAACATTTGTTTGAGGGGTTAGTTTGCTTGTTCCTGCAGCAAAAGAGAATATACATCCTGAACAGTGTAATTGTTCATTGTTCATTTTTGATTCCCCAGAGCCTAAAATGAGGCCTGACAAATAGAAGATTTTACCTTTATTTGTCTCTATAATAATAAAGGCATAATGATTTAAGGGGGTCTTCTCATGAAGGTGTATTTAAGAAACTATAGGGAGACTCTCTTCCTTTTCAATATATTACATCTCCAGACCCTTGAAGCATCTTTCTAACAGCCTCCAATGAGTCCTTGGGAGGCTTGGTCTGGGTGTTATCTCCACAGTTTATCTCCATTTTATTTATTTTGACCATCTTTTTATTCACACCATATCAAGGGGTGTCAGGGGTGTGAGGAGGAAGGTAAATAAAACTTTGTAAGGTAGGAGGGCTTATTTCTCCTTCGAGATTTGCCAGATAAAATAGGAAATGTGTAGTTAAATTTGAATTTCAGATAAACAGCAGATCATATTTTAGCAGAAAATCCTAAATATTGCAGAGGTGATGATTGTACTAAAACATACTTGGAATTTATCCAAAATTAAATTTTAACTAGCCAGGTTGTCTTCTAAATGTGGAAACCTTACACTTGACTTATGTATTCTCTCTTCTCCCCAGGATGTGATTAACATCTTAAGAAGGTATGTGTACCAGACCATGCATGGTCCCTTTTTTGTGTGATGATAGAATCATAACAGTAAGAGTAATCTTGAATCAACCATAATTTTTAAAAATTTGAGTATTACATAGTTTCAAATTACTGATAACAGTGAAACTTTTTAATGTAGGGAACATATGTGGTGGGAGGTCACAGAGTTCACGTGAATGGAACTGTGGGGAATAAAGGGTTACAGTATCAGTATTCAGTGAGTTCACTCCTTTTAGAAGACCTTGGTTTCTATTTATTTGTATACTTCATAGGTGCCTGTCTTGTCGCAGGGAGGATCTTGTCCTTAAGTCTTGGGGAATAATGACTTTAGTCCTAGTGCCAATAATTAACCTCTTATTGCTTAAACACTTTAGCATGTTATAGGGAAAAAATTGTTTTATTTGTCTCAAGTTGCCTACCTACTTGGCAAAGCATCCAACACATGAAATTCAGATCACTATTAATTTGAATGTCATAACTTCTTGTTTCTCAAATGTTTGTAATGTTTCCCCAGAGAATGTAACCTCATCTGTCATTCTCAGCATCTATACTGAGATAATAGGCTTAGGAGACTGTCAGCCTTCAGATGCAGAAGCCCCACACTCGATAACCTAAAATTTTCAGTAGCTTAGTTCTACAGCTTCCCCACTAACTTTCTACCCAGAAATCCATATTTCTGGCTTCTTCCTAGAGGACCAAATGATATAGCAGTGACTTCTCTTTATATCAAATATTCTTTTTTTAAAAGCACTAAAGAACTTTTGAAGGTACCATTATTTCATCTAATACCATATTGCTTTTAAGAGGTAGAGAGTAAGGAGTTAATTCTTCTATTTTAGAAGGAAGAACATAGGCTTCATGAGAAGAAGTCCTTCCCAAAGTCACACAGAGGGTAAATGGAAAGGCAGATATGAAGACATTTCTTCTGGTTGCAGTGACAGGGCTCTCACTTCTCCCTCCCTGAGGTTCTTCAGGGAAACAGAGTCGAACGAGGAGGCACCATTGGAGGGACAGGTGAGGGAGACATTGGTCTTGGAGAGACACAAAGTCAAAAGTGTGAGCAATCAACTCTTTTCTTCTCTAGGAGCGAGACTGACACCTTGAATAAGCCAAAAATTGTTTCCAACAAAGCAAAGAGTACATTCCGAGTTCCAGATCTCATTGGGATGCTGCAAATGTTTAAAGGTGGGGAGAGTCAGGGAAAGGGTGTGTGGGGAAGGGTGGATTCTCATAGTATCAGAGCAAAACTGGGGAGTGGATGTTATTTACATATGAGATAAAAAAGTAGTCCTGAAAGAAGAGACAAATACTCAGTGTGGAAGATTTGAATATATCTAAGGTGGAAGGAAGAGGTGTCCTCTCCTTCTCCAGTTGACAGCCTCAAAGGATGCCCCTTTTCTGTTCCCACTCTAATGAAAAGACAGGTACAGTGTTTCTGCCTTTGCTTCTAACAGCATCATTGAAACTTTTGTCATTTCAGAGCTGACAGAAATCCAAAGCTACTGGGGTAAGAAGCCACAAGTTCTTCAAATCACCATGTTCTGACCTCTTTTCAGAAGTGCTAGTGCCAAGCACTACTAAGTGCCATAATCTTAGTTACATGTATTCCTCCAAAACAGGCATACCTACAACAATTCTAGAGTAATCTATCCAGCACTGACCCATTAACTCATTTTCCTCCCAGTCAATTCCCAGTATTCATCCCCACAGTGTCACAAGAAACACCTGACCTATGTAATTCACCTGACTGTGTTATTTTCCCTACAGTGGACTTGATGCTGAATCCACTCAATGCTGTTTCAAATGTTGTCATTTCTGCGGATCAGAGACAAGTGAAAGTTGGGCAACATTCTATGTGTAGTAATGAATATCCATGTAATCCATGTGATTTTTCTGCTTTTGATGTTGTGGGCAGCCAACACTTCTCCTCAGGGAAATATTACTGGGAAGTTGATGTGTCTGGGAAGATTGCCTGGATCCTGGGGGTATACAGTACACCAAGTAACCTCAACGGAAAAAAAAGCTCTGGGTTTGTTTTTAACCCAAATGTAAATTATTCAAATGCTTACTCCAGATTCAGACCTGAAAATGGCTACTGGGTTATAGGCTTACAGAACGAATCTGAGTACAGTGCCTTTGAGGACTCTTCCACCTTGGATCCCAAGGTCCTGACTATTTCCATGTCTGTTCCTCCCCATCGAGTTGGGGTTTTCCTAGATTTTGAAGCAGGTACTGTCTCATTTTTTAATGTCACAAACCAAGGGTCACTCATCTACAAGTTCTCTAAATGTCACTTTTCTCAGACTGCTTATCCATATTTCAATCCTTGGAACTGTCCAGTTCCCATGACCCTGTGCCCGCCGGGCTCCTGAGCCCTCTCCTTCCCTCACCCACTTCTGTGTGGCAACTTGTCCTGGGCTCACCTCCTGCCCCTGAACTCACTGCTCCACTCACACCACCTCTTCCTTGCTGTCTCCCCTCTTCAGGACTTTTACTCATCTGGGGGACTTGCACTGTTTCTGATGTAAGTTAGATGGGAAGCTTATTTGCTCATTCACCATTTTCTGTATTCTTAGTGAGAGACATCTAATCCCTGCTAAAGACAGAGCAGTATTGGTGTGACATCTCTGCCCTCCCATTTCTCCATATTTTTCTTTATCACTGATCTGAAGAGCCATGGATCACCTGTGTCCACCAGCTGTGGTCTCAGGACAACACACAGTCACCCCACCCACCCCCACCAACTGAGGAGATTCTGAGTGTGTGTCTGTGTGTTGCCCAGCATACAGCAGCGGGCTGTTCAGAGGGCTGAGAAAAAAATAAAAATGAAAGTAATATATGTATCCAGAATGAAAATTTTATGTTCAGAATTTCTTAGTTCACATCTGTCTTCTCATAAATGGTGTGTAATGATCAATAATTTTTAGTTTCTTCTCATAAAATACAAATTGTAATTCAGACTTCACCTAACCCTGAAGACTGTTGTGTAAAACTAACCTCTCCTGAATGTTAAGCTCCTATTTATGTGTCCTGCACAATTACAGTAAATATTTGCTCTCATGTCAGTGAGAAGCATAAGCTGAGGTGACCTGTGCAACAGGTCTGTGCCCTTCAGAGGAGCAGTAAGTGCTGCTGCTGCAGCTGCATTGGTCAGGTTCCAGGTTCTGCTGTGAGGACCAGCCCACTCCCAGTCTTCAGTTAGAGACTTTTTACACCCAGACTGGGGCTGTGTTAAGGCTCTTTCTTGCAATGGGTCAGAAAACACAAAAGTATGAGTTTCCAAGAACTGTCTCGCAGAGGAAGCCATGTCTGAGGACAACTGCTCTTCTAGGGGCAGGCTTTTGGTTTTTAGGACTTTTTCTGGCTGCGAAACATCTGAGTATAACATCCTATAGACCATCCCATGCACTTTTCTCTTCCTTACTTTTAAAACCAGTTTCAAATTACGATGAGGAATAGATTTGCCCAGGATAGGGAAGGAAAAAACTTTTCTTAGGACAGCATACATTATAAATGAGGACCAGCTACTGCACAGAACCCACATCAACATTTAGAGGAGTAATTACTTTTCCCAGTGGGATAAAAAAGATGGTACTTGTCTGGGAAAAATATGTCCATGCACATTTATACTTGCACACACATACATACATACACAACACATGGATATGTGTGTGTGTGTGTATAATTGTATATATGTAGAAATATATAGGGAGTACCTTAATCTCAGTTAATGTTTTCAAATATCATAAAAAATAATTCTTTATCAGGGAGTTAAAAAATTTACAAATTTATGAAGTATGTTCGAATATCCTATAGCTCATAAGTAGAGGAGCCAAGGTTGGAACCGGGTGTGTGTTTCTCTAGCACAGATGCCCTTTCTGCTGTTCATTCCCCAGGAAAGGTAAGATCCGAATTCCCTAGGATATGGGGTCGAAGGGAAAACCCAGGAGATGCTGATTTATGGAAGGAGCCTGGGGAATCATGAGAAAATTATAGGGGCCAATAGATATTGTCATGTTCAATCCATGTAGCCATTAATGAAGCAGGAGCCCGCCATGATAATGTTTAAAACCACATCTGATACTTAATGACCAAGGTGCTTGTGCACATGACACATTGTAGAGAGTGAACATTGTACACAGTTGAGCCTTGACTTTGAAATCTGATAAAACTTCATAATCATATTGATATTGCTGCTCACTAGTCTATATTAAATTAAAATAAATTGGATTCAGTATCTCATCAGAAAAAGAAAAATACTAAGAATAACAAATGAAGATCAGGGGAATTGAAAGATAGAATGTTTGCACCAATTTCTCGTTCGCTAGCATATAAGCACTGGTCCAGATTGGTGTCAATTTTTTTGCTCTGTAATTTGAAATAGTAAATGTTAAAAATAAATATTAATCTACTTCAAATTGTAATGACTTTGTTATGCTTTGAATAGAATAACTTGACTAAAGTATCACATCATTTTAATCTTATTCTTTGCATAAAAATATTGTTTTTTAAAAATTTTCCAATATATTTTACTTATACTTTTCTTGTGTACAATGCATTCCAGGTTGTATGTAATTGCTTTTCTCAAAACATTCTCTGTGAATTTACTATTTAATATCTGCTATCAATCACATTGCCTTTTTTAATGTGGTAAAAAACACTTAATGTGGGATCTAACCACTTACATGTTAAGTCATTGCAGTTCACCAAGTTTAAAGTTTCAGTTAGGCAAATGAATACACTCTACAAATCTACTAACAACATTTTGCCTGTAGTTACCTTTATTTATTGTGCATTTAGTGATTATTTTTATTATTAAATAAACTTGTATCTTTTGTATCTATCTTCTCTTTTATTTGAAGTACTGGAATAGTAGTTTTTTAAAAAAATCTAAGTGAATACACTAGGTATTTGTTGATTTGTCAGTCTTTTCTAATTCTATAGTAATTCTCCTTTCTAATGAAAGCCTTTTCTCTGTTTGCCCAGATATGTGTCCATGTTTCCAGTGTTGATTCCCAGAATGACTTACAGTGATAGAGGTGGGGTCAGAGGCTCTGTATGGGCTCCCTCAGCAATGGCATATGAAGGTCAATGTTTCCTTTTCCTGGTCAACCTCACTCTTTCTAGGGAGCTGAAAGGCTGCACTTGTCCTCAGGAGTAAGAAAAGCACAGGAGTGAGTATTCCTGCAGCACAGGGTGTTGTCATCCTATATTGGCATTTCACTTCCCACTATTCCCAACCTACTTATTAGCCAAGAGAAGTAGAAATAACGGGCTACTTGACCAGTGGATGCTCTGGTCCCTGTTTCACAAGAAACTTTTCAGTTCTCATTTCTAGAAGAAATGTGGTGGGAGGTGGGAGAGGGATTCAAAGATAGAAAATAGATATGTCCAGTCTCTCTCTCCCCTCCCCCACTCTCTCTTTCTCATCCTCTCTGTCTCTCTCAAAGTGACACAATCCTCTCTCATAGACACTGGGGGAAACTGATTCTTATTTATAGGCCCTTTGACCTCTGCTTTCCTGTTACCCTATTGCCACAATGACTGAAGCCATAACTGGTGAAGAAAAATCTGTGCTCTGTGGAATTATACAAATATCTCTCCAAGGTTATTCAAGGGTTTGTGTTCCTTGAATGTCCAGGTTTCAAGTGTGAAGGAACTTACATTAAAAGCACCTGAGTTATCAAACACAAAGGAAAAGTTCACACTAAGGCAGCTTTAAAACAAAAAACAAAAA
>PVKM010053015.1:0-10115 GCA_004027735.1 Carollia perspicillata
ATGCTCACCGCTGCTCAGCCTTTGCCATACATTTTCAGCGTGTCCCATCTTGATGGTTAGTCAGTTCTGTAAGGTCCGTCAGGAGTTAATACTATGGAAAGTAGTTCCACCTCGCTTTACCCCAGAAAGCCCTTTTGTTGGTCCTTGGCTCCCCCTCCACTCCCTGGCTAGAGCAAGCACGCTAACAGAACTGGAAATCCTGTTGCCGTAAAAAGATACTAGGGATATGTAACCTGGGAAGAATGTCAGGGCTGCCAAGATTGTTGTCTGCAAATGTCTGGAGGCTTTTGGAGGCAGAGACATTTGTTTTGTGGTTTTTGTTTTTCAGCATAGCTTTAGGAAAGCAGAAGTAGAGACAATGAATGAGTAAACAGACGAACCATCCACAGAGAGTGTTCTAGCCACGGCCTCCAGGAGTATTGAAGGGTATGCTGTGGGGAAAGACAGCTGAGTGGTTTCCAGAAATTTTTCTAATTTTTTGTTATTGAAGAAAGGAAAGAATGCTATTGTGCTGTTCAAATTATTTATTTTTTTCCTCTTAGTGATATGCATAGATTTTTTTTCTCCCTTTCTTAGAAATTAGAACCTGTACGGGTTTCTTTGTATGTTTCACAGCTTTCTACTAAGATAGTTATTAGGATGCATGCCAGTTTCAACTTTATATCAGTATTCTTTCTGTGATTTTCAGTGTTTTGCTGGTCATTTTACTCAAAGGAGACCATTGGATCAAATCTCTAGGGAATAATACTTGGAAACTCCTAAATCTCTAAGTTATAATTGTTTGTTGTAACTGATAGCTCATAGTCAGGTATGACATTATAATTTCAATTGTCTTCTCCTGTGTTTATCATTTTCACAGACCTGTAAATGAACGTGTCTGTATTTTTGTGGACATTCAAAATTTTATATGTTTGCATCAGTTCTCTTTTACCTAGTCTTTATAACATGGACCTCAGGAAACCTTATTAAGCTAAATGTTAGGCTGAAAACTTACTATATTTACCATGAGAGATATGCGTTCTACTGAGGAAGTTAAGAATTTAGATACTGATCATTTTAAGTATCTAGTGATCCTCCAAAATGTGTCTGGAGCCTGTTTCCATCTTTCCATCATTACTGCTACCTCCCTAGGTCAAATACCCTCATCTCATACCTGGACCTATGCAGGGGCCTCCCATATTGTTTCTCTGCTTCTACCCTGCCCTACTTCAGCTCTGCCTCCCATAGTAGCCGGCTGATCCTCTTCAAACTTAAGTCCCATAAGCAGACATCCCTGAATCAATCAGAGATTAAGCCAGAAGAAACTTTAGAGATCAATCTGGTTTTAAGTTATTAACTTGGAATGTGACTAAGGAATCACTGGATTACATCAACCAGCCTTGCTATTATTGGGATTAAATTACCTGCTACAAAAAAGGGACAGAGAATACATGCCTTTGTTGAAATCATCATTGCAGAGAAGTATACACAGACGTGAAGTCTTTCTTGTGTGTGTGTGTGTGTGTGTGTGTGCCTTTTTCTGTGTGCATTGCTGGCAACCAGTGAGCAAACAAGCAGTAGAAGTGCGTGGGCTACCTGCAGAAAAACGGAGGCAGAGGCAATGACAAGAGCCGAGCTCATAAATAAAGGGATGCTGTTTTCAGAGCCCACCTTGTCAGTGGGGTCTTGTGTTTTCCACGGCCAGGACTGTGGGTGTGCTTGGGTCATGGAATTCCCGGATCCCCAGCTCAGAGACATTCCGTGGGAGTGTTACCAGCACCCTCCCTCCCCACAGCAGCCCGGAGCGGTGAGCTGGCTGGCCTCTCCTTTATCTCCGTGTGTCCCAATGGAAACCTCTCTTCTGGGCCACGTCAGTGTTACTTCGCTATTGAGAAGTGTGTTTATGTGTTGAGGGTGAGAAGTTGAAAATGCGGGGAGACTAGTTTTCTTTCCCCAAATTCATTGATAAAATACGTGATTATAATTATGTTTGTCCCATTTTTAATAATTTGATGTAGGAAGAGGGAAAAGTAGTTTTCTGTTCAACCAATTTGAAGGAACTGTTCTAAACAGGATACATAACAGCTGTGAAATTTCCAATTAGCTTGCTCAAAAACATAAAAATTTTCGATAACTGCTGAGTATATGGCAGCTACTGCCCTGTTAGCATTCTGAACGGGAAAAGTTGAGTCCCATCCAAATAGGCTTACACTGGTCTTCATTAAAGGAGCCATTTGTTTCCATTAGTATGCAAATGGAAATTTGTTGCCAACATTTCTAAGGAGCACAATAATGGGTCGAAATGCTGAAATATACAGCCTGTGCTTTGCTTCAGAGCAAGTTGCATGCTTGATGGATGAGTGAGCATCCTTACGTCAGCTTCCTAATTGGTGGTCCTCAGCCCTATTGAAAATTAGAGTCACCTGATTCTAAAATTCTTGATGCTCACGCCACACCCCAGGTGATCAGGATTTCCCAGTGAGTTCTCATGCTCAAGTGTTTTTCGAAGGTCCTAGCTAGTTACAGCGTGCAACCAAGACTGAATCATTCGGTAAGTGACTCGGCCTTGCAGTTGCACTTCATGTAACCAGGACTCCCAGGTGTGGGGTTGGCGAGGGCTGTGCAGGGAGGGTGTGGATGCCACTGCACACTGAGCAGATAGCGTCCAAGGTCCTTGCTCTCTGCTGTTGGCGTGGAGCTGCTGCTGGGTTCCAAACTGTGGTGACATGGACTAGCTCCGCCTTCCTGCACAGTCCTAGGAAGTCTGTGGGGGCTCTGTAGCTTCTGCTGAAAGAGCTCTTTTTATAAACCCTGACACCATGAACACAGCCTTTTTTGGGAGGGGCGTCCAGGAATCTTTTTGTTGTTAACAGACTATTCTGTAGAGCAGTATTCCATAAAAAGGCCATATATGCAAAGTGGCCTCCAAACACCGACGGAACCAAGGCACCAAAGAGCGAGGGAGACAAGTCCGGTTTGTCTGTTAAGGAGTTAAACACAGTCCTGGGTGGCGGCAGGATGGTCAGATCTCTGCATGGTTCACCCCCTAGACCACCTGCTTATACCTCCCCTTAGAAGTAAACTTGTGTGATAGGAGAATGAATGAGTGGGTGATCAGAAGGAACAGGGGGACCAGATATCAGAAGGCTTTTGCTCCAAGGTGAGCTAAGAGAGAGTTCCTTACCCTGGAGGAAGGATTAATGGGAATTCCATGATTAGCCTGGAGCGTCTTTACACATTCCAGAATCCATCCCAAGGGGAAGGAGGTGGGGGGAGTCAAGGGTCTCCATTCGGTTAAGATGGTGGATTAGCTTCAAAATGGAGTCAGCTTTGTCCACACAAGCAGTTTTAGGTTCACAGAAAAATGCAACAGAAGGCACAGAGATTTCCCATGTACCCCCATGCTCTCATGCAAGCACAGCCTCCCCTAAAATCCCAGAACAGAATGGTACATTCGTTTCAACTGATTGTTAATATACATAAAGAAACAGATGCTGAGAATTCAGAAGATATATAGCTTTCCTTGAAATGAATTAATTTTGTTAATGTCTGTATACATTTTGTGCTCCTCACAGCCACTGAATACTTGGTGGAAGTGGCGATGTTTTGTTGACTTTCCTTTTGGGCCAAGGGGTATCTGGGAGACTCTTCTATTATTCAGAAGACTTTCTCGTAGACTAGTTTTTGTTTGTCTCTTCCTGCTTCAGCAATGTGAATTAAAAGTCAGCCCTTACCATCAAATGTGTCTTCTCCAGGGTTTTCTGTTCAACTACTAGGTGCCTCCTTCCTTCCAGTGCAAACAGCAGGCACATCTGTGGGATTACGGGTAAAGGGAGCTATGAAATGGGAAGAGACATGAAATTCCCCTTGGACCAAGGAGTAGGGGATATAGATAACACAGGCATCCCGGTGACACACATGGGAAGGAGATGTATTTAGTAATGTAACTTGGAACATGTAAAGACACAGGCAAGTTGAACTATCTCTCTCTTCCTAGTGAGAGAAAAGTTTTTACAAAAAAGAATTCCAAAAAAAGGACATCGTCCAATTTCTTGCACTGTCTATAAAGTTCCTGTTGGAAGACCGGGTAGAGTGTAGGTGGTTGTGCACGTGTGCACTCTTAGGTGGTGGAGCAGCTACTCTGCCAGAGGGAAACTCCAGGATTGGGCAATCGCAGCGCAGCCGGAAATACCACTCCTTCCCAGTCCCTGTGTCCTAGAATATTACCATTTTGAAACTCTTACCCCTGCACTGCCTCCCAAGACCGCCCATCAGAATTAATCACTCCCATAGAGCATTTAATATTTCATTTGATTCTGGACTTCTGCAGCTCACATGCACTTGAAGATTATAAGCTCCTCAAATGGCTGGTGCTGATTTCTGTGACCGCTTCACAATACCTTGCACAGAATAGACAATAAATACTTGCTGAAATAAACAGACATGGGAGCAGAACAGACAGCACATTTCCAGAGCGCTGTGGTGACTGGGATCGAAGTAAGATGAAGAGACCTGAATCTTCTCTGTTGAGTGATAAGAAGCCATTGGAAGCCTCTAAGGAGAGCATAGCTTAGTAGGTAATGCAAGGAAGAGGCTGCCATCCCATTTCCTCCCTGGTCTATAGCTGTGTCTGTGAAACTGGCTTACCCCATTTTCCCCATCGGAGGGCTAGTGAAAGGGGTCTTTTCTTCCCTGTCTTTATCCTACTATGACTGGCCTTTTAGATGTACTGACAGCTCCCTTTTAAAATGACATTTTTATAATTACACTAATGCGTCACATTAAAACAAACAAACCTTAGTCTTCCTAGAGAGGATGTGAACTCCTTGAGACTGACAGATTTAATTTTAGTTGCAAGAAAAATAAAAGGACCCAGACTATTTCATTACAGTCAATTAAGGTCAGCCACCTAAGTCTGTCACCAACAAAAGGATTCTTTAACAATGAAGACTTTCAATTCTATGTACTCTCTCTAATAAATCATCCTCAACAAAGAAACTTTAAAACCCCACCAAAATGAATCATTGCCCTCAAATGGAATATCAGCACGTAAGCTGTGGAGTGAAGTCATTATTGGCAGTATCATATTTACACATATGTTGTGTTAACAGAATTACAGTTACTGCTAGAAGAAGATGAACAAATTTGAACAAAAATGTGCACATTTTGACTAGATGCTGATGATTTATTAGGTGTTGAAAGTGACTTTGGCAGAGAAAAGCAAGGCATGGCATCTTTGGAGATGTTGAAGAAGCCTGACTTAGAGAGGTTTCCACTTGCTGACATGCTAGGAATCCCGGAGCAATGTGGAGCTCCCAGGCACGCGCCCACACTACTTAGATCCAATTGGGTCTGTGAGTACAACAGATGATGTTGTACAGAAGGAAAGAAGGAAAAAATATGCATTTAAACTGGCTTGAGCAACTGTTTCTGCCAAACAAGTAGTGTGCAAGCTACTTGTACACCACTGCTTTCATTTTACTACCTATATTTTTCTATAGCAGGAACAGCCTTGTATTTATTGCTGTAATTAAACTTTTTATTGCACGAGAAATAACACTCTTTGATAAAGAATACATACACTGGCAGTACACTTTTTTTTTTGTTTTAATACAGGAATTAAATTACCACACTGCATTTTTTTAATCCTCACTCAAGGATACTTTTTCCTAGTACTTTTTAGATAGGAAGGGATAGAGAGAAACATCAATGTGAAAGAGAAGCATCGATTGGTTACTCTCTTATGCACCCAGATGGGGGATTGTATACACCCCAACGAGAGACCAAACCCGCAGCCCTTTGGTTAGGAGACCGTGACTCCAACCAACTGAGCCACACTGGCCAGGGCTACTACACTGCATTTTTAATCTCTAAAAGATAAGAGCTCCTACCACAGTCTCTTTATCACTCTTAAAATAATTCATTAGAACATGCCAGTTGTGAAATTTTCTCATGAATGTCATGACTTTTAAAAGTTTGTTTTAATAGAATACAAATAAGTTCCACAGTGTTGCAATTGATAATGTCCCGTAAGTTTCTTTTAATACCTAATCTCCCCTCTCCTCAACCCCCCACCCTTCTAATGTTTTTGTTGAGGAAACCAGGTCATTTTTCTTGTGGAATTTTCCATAGTCTGCATTTTGTTGATTGGACCCCAGCTTTGATAACTATTATTATTTATGCACACACAACACACATACACTGCAGCTGTTTCCCTAGACAGTGAGAAACATCTCTTTTGATTTATTTTTTTTATTAAAGATTTTATTTATCTTTAGAGGGGAAGGGAAGGAGAGAGGGAGGAAATATCAATGTGTGGTTGCCTCTTGTGTGTCCCCTGCTGGGAACTGGCCCGCAACCCAGGCATGTGCCCTGACTGGGAATCGAACTGCGACCCTTTGTTTCGCAGGCCCGTGCTCAATCCACTGAGCTACACCAACCAGGGCGAGAAACATCTCTTTTTAATCAGAACGACCTCAAACATGAAAAAGTGCCATGGCCATTTCTGCTATTGAACACCATCAAGTAATAATGTTCAAGTGTCCACTGGACAATTTCTGCTGTTTCTGTGTGAATAAGTTATAGAGGTATAAAACAATTAGGGGAGAATGTCACTCAGGATGCACATTTATGAGGAGCAATCAGATTTCCTTCAAAAATTATTAGACATCAACTTTTGTAACCTTACATAATGCAAGTGCCAATTAAAGCAGGTGATTGGTTCTGGCTGGCAGGGACTCTTGTGTAAGATTCTTACAGTTACAAAGGGCTACTCTGTGTGCTTGGGAACCTCACTGAGGCATAAACACAGACAGCTTTGATGATTTAATTAAAATCAAATATGAGAAGATGAAAAATAGCATGCACCATAACCACAATAAAAACTGCAGTAAACTCTAAAAAGCCTCTTAAATTCTCACTCGTAGCTCTTTCAGTATCTAATGAAAACAGATCGATTACTTGAAGACTGAAATGTAGTATATAGAATGAGTTCATAGAGATCAAAACTTGCTTTTATAGTCTCCTAAACCCAGCATACCTTTGGGGAATGTTGTCACTTCAAGAAGAGAAATAGTTTCAGCAGTGATATAGAAACGTTTACCATCCAAACAGCTTTGTACCCCGTTTCTGTTAGAGCCTGTGGCACGGCTCTGTCACGGGATGGACCTTCGCGTTCATTTTGACTGACACTTTCCTTACATTACGTACTCTGACCAGGTCTACTGTTATTGCCATACATTAAAAAATAAATTCTTAAGTTACAGGTCCTTCTTGTTTTTCTTTAAGAAGCAGAATTATGCAGGGATGGCTGGGCCTGTGGCTGGGGGAGTATCGCTGTACAAAGCACTTGCTGTGCATCAAAGATACCGATTGCAGTCTATCCCCTTTCCCTGTGTACTGATATGACGGATCCGCCGGGAGACCGAATCCAGTTGGAGTACTTGGAGGGCTCCCACAGCGACACTGAACCACCATCAGTATCCTCTGTGCTTGAAATCCTTCTCTAATGGGAGGGAAGGACTCTTTACTGGTCCAGTTTTCCTGGTGACCAAAAGTAATCATTGGTAAGATTGAGATTTTAATGTCCGGTTAAGGCTTTTGTCTTTGTCCAATAAGCAGAATAAAATGGAAATTTATTCTCTCTCTTCCCTCTTATCATATGCTCCTTACTTGCATTTTAGGTAGACAGGAATAAGGAAAAAAAGGGAGGTTTTGGTTCTTACAAAGCTTGGGTTCACATCTTGCTTCTGTGGCTGTAATAGTTAGCATTCTTACTATTGCAAGTGATGGAAATGTTAACATGAATTCCATTAAGTAAAAGAAATGTATTGGGTCATGACTTCCTGTAGCAGAGGTAATGTTGCCTTCAGCTATGTTTCCAGTGATGTCCACAGGATGCAGGCCTGTCCCTGCTGTCCCTTGGCTGGACTTCCTTCTCTGTTGGGCACCAGACCCCAGACCTGTAAGAGTCACTACCTAAATTGAAGGATCTCTGTATTCTTCCTTCCATTTCATATTTCTTGGTCTTTGCCTTTTATTATTTCACTTCTTGCCCTTACATTGTCCCTCCTTTTTACCAATGTTGAGGTTCTCCCACCACCATAGATCCCACCCTGTCTGCCCCATCTGAGACTATAGAGCTCATCTCCATTCATTAGCCACCCTCCCTTTAAAACCATAATCTTTCTACTAATGTCAAGTACACCATCCTAAAACCAGAGGCCTTTAGACCTTTCTATCCCATTCAAGTATTGTCTGAGCTCTTGCTTTCCTTATTGAATGTAAAAATCCCTACCGTGGACCTTGGTCGGTATTAATCCTGCTCCTTTTCTGCCAGTTTCCTGGAGAATTGTCTGTGCTAATTACCTCCATTTGCTTACCTCTTATGTAGAAGTTTTAGTTCTGCTCTACTCACCTTCCTTATCATGTGGCTTCTTTGTAATCCTTGTGTTATGATGAAAAAATGACCCTTACTTCTCCAATACCTATGTCAGAACCCTAGAAATGGAAGGCTAATTTTTTGGAAAAGGGGCCTTTTGCAGATCTGATTAAATTAAGAATCTTGAGATGATTCTCGATTATCTAGATGGGCCCTGAATGCCATCACAAGTATCTTTATAAAAGAGAGACAAAGGCTGATGTGACACCACAAGCCAAGGAATGCCCCAAACTACTACATTCTGGGAGAGGCAAGGAGCAGACTCTTCCCTGGAGCCCCTGGAAGTAGTATGGCCGTGACCTTGCTGACATCCTGATTTTGGACTTCTGGCCTCCAAAACTGGGAGAGAATAAATTTCTGTTGTTTTAAGAGGCCAAGTTTTTGGTAATTTGTTATAATGGTCACAGGAAACTAAATACAGTTCTCTTTTAATATTCTTGGCAAAATTCATGACCAGAAATGACTTACTTTTCAGAAAGCACACATGCCTGAAGAGTCAGCACACACATCAAGAAGTAGAACCTCCTGGCTGGCGTAGCTCAGTGGATTGAGTGCGGGCCTGCGAACCAAACGATCACGGTTCTGTTCCCAGTCAGGGCACATGCCTGGGTTGCAGGCCAGTTCCCAGCAGGGGACGCACGAGAGGCAACCATACATTGACATTTCTCTCCCTCTCTCCTTCCCTTCCCCTCTAAGGATAAATAAATAAAATCTTTAAAAAAAGAAGTAGAACCTAACCAGCTCTACAGAAGACCCATTGAGTCCCCTTTCAGCCCCTCACCAAAGTATCCATTTTTTAGACTTTTAATATCATGTTTTTGAACCTAATAAAAACAGAATTATAAAGTGCCTATAGTTTTGTGTCTGGATTCTACCTCTTAACCTGTGAGATTCATCCATGTTGCCGTGTGTGGTTGTAGATTTTTTGTTCTCAATGCTATATAGTTACCTTGTCTGTATATAGCACAGTTTATTTATTGCTTCTACTGTCGAATGTTGACAAGTAGGGCTGTTATGAACATTCCTTGCATGTCCTTTGATGAACATATATCTGTGTTTCTAATTAGTACATAGCGAGGAAGGGATTTCTTGAGTCACAGATGCCTTCTCATTTTTTCTTACTCTCTAAATTGATAACCTAATATGTACTCACTGCTTCAACTATCACCCATTACTGTGACTCTTAAACCTCTTTGATTCCGATCGCCCTGTTGACATTCCAGATGTCACCTGTCAGACACACAGACACACACATAATGGTTAGTGGATCCCAATCCAAACTCAAGTTTCTACCCCCAAAATGGAGTTCTTTCCAGTGTCACTTATGGTGGTAATGGAGTATCATGAATCTGAATCATTAAAGTTGCAAACGGAATCATCTTCCTTTCTTTAGTTATCTTGCATCCACCGTATTCCTAAAGCGTCTTGATTTCCTTGCCACACTGTTGCTGTATCTAATTGGTCTCTCAGCTCCCAGTCTGTCTTCTCTGTCATCCATCCACAAAATCAGAGTTTATCTTCCCAAAATGTTGATCCTGCCATATCCCTTTTCAAAACTCATGGACATGGATAGATTACCATTGATTACAGAATCATGTCCAAGGTTTTTATATATTGGCTTTCCATGCTTTCAAATTTGATTTCAATATTAGCATTGTTTTCTATGAGAGTTTATGATAAGTTGCTCGAAGGGCAT